>PVJA010035077.1:0-22085 GCA_004027025.1 Myocastor coypus
AAAAAAAAAAAAAAAAAAAAAAGAATTTTTGTTTATTTATTTTTATGGCCGGCTCAGTCTGTCATGAGGGCAGGGCTGGTGCAGCATGTGGTGCCAGTGATCGAACTGCAGTCCCTGCAGCTGCCTAAGCTTTCCTAAGCAGGCACTTTAGACTACTGAGCCATTCTGCCAGGCCCTGGCTGCTTGTTTTTTTTTTGTTTTTTTGTTTTTTTTTTTTTTGTCTTTTTGAGATAGGGTCTTGCTATGCAGTTCAGGCTGGCCTTGAGCCCAGGCTGGTCTCAAACTCACACTGATCCTCCTGCCTTAGCCTCCCGATGCTTCTTTTTAATCACTGAATAAAATTATTTTTATTGATTCTCAAGGATATTCCTTTTTTTGTGTGGGGGAATGAGAATTAAACTCAAGCCCTTGTGCTTGCCAAGCAAGCACTTATTCTACTGAGCTATCTCCCCAGCCCCCTTCAAGGATATTCTTAAATAAAGTGTGTGTGTGTGTGTGTGTGTGTGTATGTGTGTGTATACGCGCACACATAAACATGTGCTAGAAATGGAACATACATGTTAAACATGTCCTATACCCTCACATTTTCTAATTGAGAGGACACAGCAATACAGAAGCTTAGTATAATTTGGTTCCCCTACCTTGATTTGAGCTACAGTGTTGTAGTTTTTACCTATCACTGCATTGCACCCTCACTGCAAACATTAACACAATGGAAAAGAGAGATAATATCTTAATATTGTTGTGAAAGTAATTTTACACATTCAGAGAACCTCAGGATTCTTTTCCACAGGTAGCGCTTAGGGTGAGTAAGTTAAGAGAAGAACCTGTTCAGAACTATGGGACGTAGAAAAATAAAAGGAAACATACAGTCGTGTGTTATTTGATAATTTTAGCAATTTAACTTTTAATGAGTGTCTGCTTTGTACTAGGCCCTGTTCTAAGTGTTAATCCTCATAGTACCTTTATGAGATAGTTTGGTATTACTTTTAGATTCATTTTACTGATGAGAAAAGAGAAACACAAAAAAAAGTATTTTGTTTAGTAAGATGCTTCAGTTAGCGATACATACCAGCTAGACTAAATCTGCCAGAGAGAGCTGGGGAGATAGCTCAGGGATACAAGTGCCTGCCTGGCAAGTACAAGTCCTGAGTTCGATCCTTGGTTCCATAAATCAATCAATCTGCCAAAGAGATAAAGGGAGAGTTAAAAGAGTGAGAGGGAAGAAGCCAAGAAAAAAAGCATTTCAAGGGGGGTACATGGTCAATAATGTAAAATGCTGATGAGAAGTCAAGTGAAATAAAGCACTGGAGAGCTCCATTTGATTTCCCTCTAAGGGGATCATTGACTGCTTTGGCAAGAACATCTGCAGTGAAGTGTGGGACAGAAGCCAAATGAGAAAGAGAGGAAATGGAGGAATGAGTGGGAGCTGGAAGGGAAGTCATGAGGGGAGAACTTTTTCAAGAACTAGTTATGAAGTAGGAAGTTGGAGGATGCACGGCACAGAAGAGATCGAAAAAACTTGAATGTTTCTATTTTTTTAAAAAATATATTTTAAATACATTAAATGTAGTACAGGGTCTACACAGGGTCTCACTATGTAGATCGAGCTCCACATAGTGATCCTTCTGGTTACAGCCTCCCAAGCGCTGTTATTACCAGTGTGCACCACCACACCTAGTCTCAATCAACGCACACCCCCAGGGGTGAGGCTGGCATGACAGGCCCAGGTATGGAACCCCTGCCTTTGCATCTGCCTAAACAGGCACTTTAATCTGCTGAGTTATCTGGCTGGCCCTTGAATATGTTTAAAGTCTGATGAGAAGAAACAAGTTAAGAGTGAGGCTGAAGATAATAGAAAAAATGAGGAATAAATAGAATTTCTGATCCAGAAGAAACTACTAGGCAGTGTGGCATACATTTGTAATCCTAGCTCCATAGGAGTCTGAGGAAAGAAGGTCATGGGTTCAAGGCTAGTGTGGGCAATCTAAAGAGACCTGACAGGCCCGGCAGGATGGCTCAGTGTTCTAAAGCACCTGCTTAGGAAAGCTTAGGCAGCTGCAGGGACTGTGGTTCAATCCCGGCACCACATGCTGCACCAGCCCTGCCCTCAGGGCAGGCTGAGCCGGCCATAAAAATAAATAAACAAAAGTTCTGAAACAAGAATAAAATTAAAAAAAAAAAAAATAAACTAGTTGGGCATAGTGGCACATACCTACAATTTCAGCAGTTGGAACACTGAGGCAAGAGGATCACCACAAGTTTGAGGCCAGCCTGGGCTACAAAGTGAGTTGAAGGCTAGCTTGAGCTGAATAGCGAGACCCTGTCTCAAAATTTTTTTATTTTAATTAAAAAGTAAGATAATTACATAGTAATGAAAAATTTTATGAAATGAGGTATTTGTTATTTTTGAAGAATAAATTTTCCAAAATTTAAAAAAAGTAAGAAGAAGCCGGGCGTGGTGGCGCACACCTATAATCCCAGCACTTGGGAGGCTGGAGCGGGAGGATTGGTGAGAGTTTGAGACCACCCTGGGCTACAAAACTGAGCTCAGGGCCAGTCTGAACTGTATAGCAAGGCCCTGTCTCAAAAAGACAAAAAAAAAAAAAAAAAGAGAGAGAGACTATTTTACAACTTTGTAAATTTCTTCAGTACCTAGTAGCTATGTCCTTATATAGGTTCAACAGGCTGATACACTGTTGTAAAACCCATGGACACTCATGAAAGAATGAAAGTAACGAATTCTTATGAATTATGGCATTAATAGGAAGGTAATTTTAATGGGTTTGACATTGTACATCTTCTGAAACAGTTTCTGGGACCACCCTTCCTCCCAGATGTCTCCATACTGTACTTCTAGAAAGGTGGAGCCAGTAGAAAGGATGTATGTCACACTGTTTGTCTGGCATTTGATGAACAGGAATTTATAGATTATGCTAATGCCAGCATTTTGTGTGATGCAGAATGCTTTCTCAAAAGCTCTAATTTTAAATTTCATTTTACTAAGGTAGTTCATTAAATGTATAACTAGATCTATACAATGTTTTGTTTTAATCAGAAATAAAAGTTCTTGGGGCCCGGCAGGATGGCTTAGTGGTCTAAAGCGCCTGCTTAGGAAAGTTTAGGCGACTGCAGGGACAGCAGTTCGATCCCCAGCACCACATGCTGCACCAGCCCGGCTCTCAGGGCAGGCTAAGCCGGCCATAAAAGTTCTGAAATAAGAAAAAAAATAAAAAAATTCTTTAAAAAAAAAACTTTTATTTACATTATAGCTGGCTCAGCCTGCCCTGGGGGTGGGGCTGGCACAGCATGTGGTGCTGGAGATCAAACTGCAGTCCCTGTAATTGCCTAAGCTTGCCTAAACAGGCACTTTAGACCGCTGAGCCATCTTGCTGGCTCTTTTTCTTTTTTTTTTTTTTCCCCTTTTTTTGCTTTTTTCCCTATTTCTCCTCCCTTCCTTTCAACCTCAGTCTAAGTTCTGATGGACCATATATTTAGTAGCAAGGATGTTGATGTCTTTATCCTGTAGATTTTTTAAAAAGCATGAGAAAAAAAAATGAGGTTTTAGAAATTAACTTGCCCAAATTCATATTCATATGTACAATAAATGGTAGTGATGGGGCTGGGGAGATAGCTCTGTGGCACAAGTGCCTGCCTGGCAAGTGAAAGGTTGTGAGTTTGAACCCCGGTCCCACAAAAAAAAAAAAAAAAAAAAAATGGTAGTGATTTGATCTAAGCATATCTGACTGCAAAGTTCAAAATATGATAAGAAAAAAGAAATAGAGGGCTGGGGAGATAGCTCCGAGGCACAAGTGCCTGCTGGGCAAGTGCAAGGTCATGAGTTCGAACCCTGGTCCCACAAAAAAAAAAAAAAAAAAAAGAAAGAGGATTTATGGTCCAGCATTTCTTGAAACCAGTTGCTTTTCAAGTGAATCAATGACATAATCCAGGACCACATAAAAATGTTGTGGTTCTAAGTATAATGTTTCCTCCTTCACTCTCATTATCCACTGATAAAGATCTTTTCTTCATGTTTAGCAAATCATATTTAGAACTGACCTTTAGGTTTTCTCTCTTACAGATTTATTGCCAAACCCTGTGCACTCTATGTTGGCATTGAGGACAGTGGTCCTTATGAGACTCCACCCAATGCCATTCTTGAAAAGGTGTTCATATCTATCACCAAGGTAAGTGAACAGAAAAACTGGAAAATGTACACGAAGGGTTGCTCTGTACAGTGGCAGAAAATAGAGTACATATTAGAGAGGGTAAGGATAAAATGGATGGTCTTCCACATTTGCGTTGCCTGTGTAACTATAAGGAAAACTTAAGCCCCTCATGGAAGAATACCTTTGAGCCATAGTCTCCAAAATGTCAACTTAAGGGGCCAGGGAGATAGCTCCGTGGCACAAGTGCCTACCTGGCAAGTGCAATGTTGTGAGTTCAAACCCTGGTCCCACAAAAAATAAATAAAATTTTAAAGTCAACTTTATATACTTTTTTTTTTTTTTTCAGTACCAGGGATTGAACTCAGGACCCTATGCTTGCCAGGAAGGCACTTATTCTACTGCGCTATCTCCCCAGCCCTTACATACTTTTGATGTTTAGGCTTAACAGTCATCTCTACCTTGTGTCTTTTTTCTTTTTTGTCTTTTTGTTTTTGAGGCAGGGTCTTGCTGTATAGTGCAGGCTGGCCTAGAACTCACTTATGGAGACCAGGCTGGTGGCAAGCCTCCTGCTTCAGCCTCCCAAATGCTGAGATTATAGGCATACGTCACCATGCGTAGTTTGGTTTTTCTTATCCTTTTTACTCAGTTTGAGCTGGAGAGAGAAGACCAGATGAGAATATGTATATATAGCTGAACAATAAATGTGACATAGGAGATAAAATCTTTTCCTTAAAATGATTTGGAGATGAAACCTGGAAATACAAATATCACTTGATTTGCTGTGGTTGTAACTCTTTGCCACTTAGCTAATCAAGGAGGTTTATTGAGGGGTTTCAAGGGAAAGGGGTATTCTGACTCTAGTCATCCATCTACAGTATCCTGATCAGAAAAGGCTGGAGGGCCTGTCAAAGCAGCTGGACTGGGATGTCCGAAAAATCCAGCGCTGGTTTCGTCATCGGAGGAATCAGGACAAGCCTCCAACGCTCACTAAGTTCTGTGAAAGCATGTAGGTGTGCAAAGGGAGGAAGGGAATGAGGAGGACGGTAGGGATGCAACTGAACTGAGGTCTTCTTTATGGAAGTTATGTATTTAGGACAACAATGGACATAGAAGACTAACAGTGTTATAAGTAGGAAAGAAGAACTGGAAAATTAGGTGCACGTAGTTACCTAGATGTACTTAGCATTAAGCCAGCTGTAGCTCCACTTTGCTCCCCTTTTCCACATAGATTTTTTTTTTTTAATAACTCTGGGGGTGGGGCTGGCACAGCATGTGGTGCCAGGTATCAAACTGCGGTCCCTGTGGTTGCCTAAGCTTTCCAAAGCAGGCACTGTAGACCACTGAACCATCTTACCTGTCCTCCATGTAGATTGGCAGTGAGTTCTTATAAATCTGCTTACATAGGTAGGAATGCATGTCCCTGAACACTGACAGAGATGGTACCAGGTGGTTCTACTTTTTTTTTTTTTTTTTCCCCAGCTTGCTCTAAATTGATGTTATAGTAGCTGTTCCTGTTTGAGAAATAAACTGTACTTCAGTCCACTGGGTTTTGCTTTTAACTAATTGGTTTTCACTAATTATCCCCTAAAAACTGAGCACTTTATTAATTATGGTTGGGCTATAAAAAATATTAGGCACTCTGATGAGAGAATCTGGTAAGGAAGAAAATTTAAAGTCAGGATATACTTAGGGAAGTCTTATTTTAAACAAAGACTAGCTTTCTAGATACGTGTCCCTGTGGAATGTATTTCTCACTAGTAGCTCTCTTCTCCCCATTTATCTAACCTCTACACTTTGTCTACCCAGGTGGAGATTCACTTTTTATTTCTGTATATTCTGCTATGGAATTAGATTTCTCTGGTTGGTAAGTTTACACTTCCCCTTGTCTTCTGATGGGGTTCTAATAATTATTAGAATTAGAGACAAAATCTTTTATTTTTTCACTAATAATCCCCTTAGCCCTAGTTTATATATTAATAGATTATCTTCTGAGTCTTAATTTCACTAACCTTATGAGTCTTTCCTAAATAGTATTAGTAATAATAGTTGAATCAGAATTGCACTGAATGGCTTATAAAGCACTTGACAAAAATTCTGTTTTTCAAGAATAAATATAATCAGTTTCGGTGGATTAAAGCGCTTACTTAAGCAGACACAGGGGCCAGGGTTTAATCCTCAGTGTGCCATGCCAGCCCCCCCTCCCCAGGGTGCACTGAAATATCAAATGAGACTGGGCATGGTGGTACACACCTGTAATCCCAGCACTTGGAGGCTGAAAAACAGGATCACTATAAGTCCAATCTGATGCCAGGCGTGGTGGCGCATGCCTGTAATCCCAGCACTTGGGAGGCTGAGGCAGGAGGATTGGTGCGAGTTCGAGACCAGCCTGGGCTACCAAAGTGAGCTCAAGGCCAGCCTCAACTGCATAGCAAGACCCTGTCTCAAACAGACAAAAAAAAAAAAGTCCAACCTGTGTAGTGAGACCCTATAGTCCCTGTACTAAATACATTTAAAAAAGAAGAAATGGAATCAATAACCCTTTAATGTGAGTAGAAATGATACTATTTTTACGTTTAGCTAATGTCAAAAAAGAGTTTTAATCTTCAATTTGGGGGGGTTTGTTTTTGTGGGGGGCATTGAGACAGGGTCTCCCTATGTAGGCCTGGCTAGCCTCAAATTCTTGGTAGTCCTCCTGCCTCAGCCTCCCAAGTGCTGGGATTATAGCCATGCCCAGCTACAGTGTGCCACCATCCCTGGCATTCTTTTTTTAATTTATGTGTTTGGGGGGGCCAGGGAGATAGCTCCATGGGTGCCTGCCTGGCAAGTGCAAGGTCATGAATTCGAACCCTAGTCCCACCAAAAAAAAAAAAGTAAAATTTATGTGTTTGGTACAGGGTCTCACTACACAGCTCCAAGTCATAGTGATCCTGCTGTTTCAGTCTCCCCAGCATTGGAATTACAGACATGCACACCCATGCCAGGTATTAGTGGCCAGCTCAGCCGGCCTGGGACAGGGCCAGCACGGCATGTGGTACTAGGATGGAACTCAGGGTCGTTGCACTTGCCAGGCAGGCACTTAGATCCCCGAGTTATCTTCCCAGCCCCAGCATTAATTCCTGTTTGTTTGTTTGTTTGTTTGCTTTCGTACGAGGGATAGAACTCAGGACCTTGCTGTTGCAGGGCACTTGCTTATGCCACTGACTTATCTCTCCAGCCTCACTGGCACCAATTCTTGATTACTTTTTTTTTTTTTTTTTTTGCAGGACTGAGGATTGAACTCAGGCCCTTGCACTTGCCAGGCAAGTGCTTATTTTACTGAGCTATTTCCCCAGCCCTTGATTGCATTTTTTTTCTTTTTGTCACACTATTTTCCCTAAGTGCTATAGAGTCTTCAAAAATACTGGGTATGGTGCTTTCACTGCAAAAGCTATAGACATTGAAAAGATAATAAAATCTGAACAGTTTGATGATAAACTTAACAGCATGGATGAAATGAATAAACGTCTAACAGAAAGATGGCAGGAGCAAAACCATGCACTTATATGCACAGGATGAATTAAATAATGGTCCTAAGAACTATCAAAATCTTTCACACTGAGGATAGCAATAGGTGACACTAAAATTATTCTTGGAATGCTTGTCATTTAGATTTGTGCTGTTTCTAATGTAATTTCAGTTACTGCTATACTTCAAATAATTGGTTTATAAGAAAACAAAAAAGGGTGTTAAATGAGAGTAAGAGACTAGGAAAAATGCTGTAGGATTGACCGGCTACAATTTTGTATATACTTAGATTTCTAAATGTCTGTTTAAAAATGTGTAACTGCTTTTATCACATTGTATAGGGATTTTTTTTAAGAATATCAATAATTGATGGAAAATGCCAATTCCAAGTTAAGCATAAGATGTTTGGTATTTAGAAAGACAGTGATGTTAAGCTCAAGTACCTATGTTATAGAGTAATAGTATCACAGAGCTTCTTTTCTGGAGAGTTAGGAATGTAAGTCTAAAATGTTTGATATTCAGAAAGACAGTGATGTTAAGCTCAAATACTCATGTTATAGAGTGACAGTATCACTAAGGGCTAAGAATATAAGTTTACAGACCAAAAATTAGAAAAAAAGAAGGGCTAAAAGGATTGCCAGTATTTTGGCTCTAGTCCTTCAAGGTCAATGAGGAATCAGGACATAAGAGAACCTGTGCTGTAACATCCTACAACTCAGTGGTTTCCCAAATTTTCTATTCAAGGAGATTATGAGACCACAGAGGAAAGGGATCGATGATGTATAGTTGCCTAAGGAGAGTCACCTAGAGAGAAAACATTCTCTTGCGTTTCCACAGATGGCAAACTGGTCAAACAGTGACCATGCCTCATCCAGATGGCTGACACTGACAACAAACAGTTCTACAAAGCACTGTACATGGTTTCAAAGTAAATCCTGAGGGGATTTGACTAACTTTGGAAGATACAAAAGTTACATGTTTTATCATACAGGTCTTGCTTTAACTTGGCCTTAACCACTCAACAGAAAAGTTTAACCATGAGGCATAAAACGTAAAGCTAGATTAGCATGCTGAGCTGTAAAAGGCTTAAATTAACAGCTTCCGACATTGCCAGTTCCTTTCCATTGCAATGGAATACTGGACTATGTATACAACTACTTTCTCTTAGTTCAATGAGAAGAAATTGGGGCTGGGGAGATAGCTCCGTGGCACAAGTGCCTGCCTGGTAAGTGCAAGGTTGTGAGTTCGAACACCAGTCCCAAAAAAGAAAAAAGAAGAATTTTTATTTATTTATTTATTTTTTTTTTTTTTTACCAACAATGATTAGAAAAATTATCATGTCTACATCCTTTGCTCTGTATAACTACTAGGAGAACAACAATATGCATTGTATCAATTATTGAGAATGTACTACTAACGTGTTTTTGAAAATATCACATTGTTATTTCTTATTAAAAGAAAAAAAATCTCTAAAAATAGAGTCCTGGTAGGGAAGGCACATCTGAAAAAAAAAAAAAGAAAAGAAAAAAGAAATCAGTAAACTTATTTAAAATATGATATAATTGTAGAGATGATTATTTTTGATCCTTCTTGGTTATTAGATGGAGTCATTATCTCTATATTTGCATCCCAAAGATGATGTTTCTAGAATTATCATAGAGCTGTTCTTGCTTTTTCTTCACTGCAATGCATGGTTTTCCTATTTCTAATAACTTTTTTTTCTAGAAGAAAAATCTAGCTATTTATTGATCCTTTAGGAATTCCTAAAATTTATCAAAGGAGATTCCTTGTTATTTTCTATCTTACTTTTTGGCCCTATCCTAGAGAGAAGAGGATTGTTTATAAAGATAGATTTTGAAGCAAGGTAGGTGAGAATTCTGAAGGCTAACTTGAGTTTTCTGTTTTCTCCTTAGTCTCCTTGGTTCTGGGACACCCGACAGTGCTGGTATAATTATCCATTTCAGGTAGGATCTGAGTCATTTCAGGTTGCCCCTTGTATGTATGTGAGGCAGGGTGGGTGTTCATTATGAGTCCAAGTCAGTTGGTACATTTCCTGGATGTTCTTGTGAGATTTAAGGGTTGAGTCTCTTTGAATCATTTATTCAGGGTATCGATTTTTCGGGCCTCCATAGCATTAATATATTTACTGCATAGCACTGAGCTTTTTGTTCCAGCCTCTCCCATTGTATTTATCCTAGCTGGACCAGAAAGAAAATCTATTTGCTATTACTTAGGCAGGTGCTTTCTGGTTCATTTGCCCTCTTTGTATAAAGGGTTGCTTGGAATCCCCTTAAGAACATCTTGATTCCGTTTATTCCCCAATACTAAAGGTGAGGGAAAAGGCGTCGTATTAGAAAATGTCAGTATTAGGGGAATGATGAGGAGAAGGGAAGGACTGCTCATTTAATCCCCCTGAAAAGCAGTAATTTTTTAGAATTCTAGGCACACTATTTTGATTGTGTTATATATGTGTCAGCCTTATTTCTAAAAGAAGAGGTGTGTATGTGAAGGGGCAGAAGGAAGGGCCTGAAGTTTCCATACTAAACCAAAATTTTTTGTAGCTATTGCAGGCTTTAGGAGATAATAGGAAAGAAAGATGTCCATAATTTGGAAGTCATCTTCCATGACAGAAAATTGAAGAGATGCAATGCACCTTGGAGAGTTGGTATTCTAATTGCTACTTTCTCTTTCAGCCTCTTTCAAAAGGGCTTTATTACTATTACATTGTGGAACTGGCCTTCTATTGGTCTCTTATGTTTTCTCAATTTACAGACATTAAAAGAAAGGTAAGGACTTTGGTTTCCTCAACTCTTTTGTAGCACTATCATTGTCATTATAATGGATTATTTTCCCTCACTGGAAGCATAAAAGAAGGCACATGTAAAGGAACTATTAGTAATGTCTAAAGAAATTAGACTTAAATGAAACAAGATGTTCACAGCAGCAAAGGATAAGAACAATTAAGAATACTCTTTCATTTTGGGGGCCAGGCAGGATGGCTCAGTGGTCTAAAGTGCCTGCTTAGGAAAGCTTAGGCAGATGCAGGGACCACAGTTGGATCCCCGGCACCACATGCTGCACCAGCCCTGCCCTCAAATAAATAAATAAACAAAAGTTCTGAAACAAGAAAAAAATAAATAAAATTAAAAAAAAAAAAAAGAATACTCTTTCATTTTTATCCCATGTTCTTACATGTTTGAAATTTAGGAAATTAGTCGGAACTTGGAGATATCAAGACCTGTGTGGTAGCGCACACCTGTAATCCCAGTACTTGGGAGGCTAAGGCAGGAGGATCAAGTTTTGAGACCAGCCTGGGCTACAGAAGTGAGCTCAAGGCCATCCTGAACTACATAGCAAGACCCTGTCTCTAAAAGACCTGATATGGAAAAGGCCTTATTCCAGAGGAGTTAAATTTTTTTTAATTGGTATTTTTGTTTCGCTTGGCTTTATTTTGTGTCTGTTTTCCCTCTCCCTCCTCTCCTCTACTTTCTCTCCAATCTCCCTTTTTGTTTACTGTACTTAAGGTCAACTGAAAGGGGTTTTAGATAATATATTCTTTTCTTGCTTTTTTTTTTTTTTTTTTCTCTTGCTATTGTTTAGAAACAGTAGGGGACAGGAAAATAGCTCAGTGGCATAAGCACCTGCATGGCAAATGCAAGGTCTTGAGTTTGATCCTCAGTACCCACCCCCCCAAAAGATAATTCAGAAAACCAAGTTGACATGCCCACATATTCATAGAGTTGGAAATGACCTGAGTTTATATAACCAGACAGAACCACTTTTTCATTGGTGTTTAACTGACATGAGGTGGTTCCAGTATCTATAACCCAAAATCGTATGTATATCTTTGGTGAGGAAAACCAGGATTAGCATTATAGGAATGGGTTAAAACCACTCAAGGTTGTTCGTGTTACATAGCATAGAAGCTTGATACTTTTTTTTTTTTTTTTTTTAGTGGTACCAGGGATCAAAGTCAAGACCTTATGATTGTGCAAGCACTTATTCCCCTGAGCTATCTCCCTGGCCCTGAAGCTTGATACTCTTAATTCTAATTTTTCACTCTCCTATGGTTGGGAGACACAGGTTCTCTTGTTAAAAATTGGGTCACTCAGCAGCAGGGCACAAGGTCCAGAGTTCATCCCTGGTACTGAAAAAAACAAATCTTGTTAGAAATTTTATTTATTTATTTGTTTGTTTGTTTACTGTCTTTTTGAGACAGGGTCTTGCTATGCAGCTCAGGCTGGCCTTGAGCTCACTTTTTGTAGCCCAGGCTGGTCTCAAACTCACACCAATCCTCCTATCTCAGCCTCCCAAGTGCTGGGATTAGAGGTGTCCCGCCCAGCTAGAAATTTTATTTTAATATATGACATAAAAAGGGTATGTGTGTGTGTGTGTGTGTTAAAACACAGTAGAAATTAGGCATATGCCTGCAGTCCCAGCCTTCAGAAGGCTAAGTTGGAAGATTGCTGCAAATTCAAGGCTAGCCATGCCTATAGTGAATTCTAGGCCAGCCTGAACTATATAAGAAGACTTTGTTTTAAGAAAAATAATAAGCCACTAAAGAACTAGAAATTCAGGGGCCTGGCGGGCTCGCTCAGTGGTCTAAAGCGCCTGCTTAGGAAAGCTTGGGCGGCTTCAGGGACCGCGGTTCGATCTCCGGCACCACATGCTGCGCCAGCCCTGCCCTCGGGGCGGGCTGAGCCGGCCATAAAAATGAGTGAATAAACAAACAAAGGTTCTGAAACAAGAAAAAAAAATAAATAAAATTAAAAAAAAAAAAAAAAGAACTAGAAATTCAGCCAGGAGTGGTGGTGCATGCCTATAATCTAGCACCTTGGGAAGCTCAGACAAAAGTAACACAAATTTAAACCAGTCAACTTTGTCTCAGAATAACACACTGGGACCCGGGGTTAATCTCCAATACCAGAATTTAAAAAGGCAAGAACAGGCCTGGTGGGATGGTTCAGTGGTCTAAGCACCTGCTTGGGAAAGCTTGGGCAGCTTCAGGGACCACGGTTCGATCCCAGCACCAGATGCTGCACCAGCCCTGCCGTCGGGGTGGGCTGAGTCGGCCATAAAAATGAGTGAATAAACAAACAAAGGTTCTGTAACAAGAAATAAATAAATAAAATAATTCTTTTTTTAAAAAAAGGCAAGAACCACAAAAATCATAAATACTTTTGTGTCTATAGAGAAGGCATAGACATTTGCTCCTTCTCTGACTCCTATTCACCTGCCTTCTCCCACTTTTTGTGTAACTGCTGAAATGTGTCTGTTAGCTACATTTGATGACTCAAGTACTTGATAGTTTTCTCCAGGTCTAACTTACACATTTGAACCCAAGAAGAAATAAAGCTTTAAATCTGAAAATAAGAACTACTTGCAGTAAGCTAGTAAGCATTTCTCTGAACTTGCTGGAAGTTTACCCTTACCCTTCATAAACTTCTTTCTGTTAGTGCAGTGGTTCTCAACCTGTGGGTCATGACCCCGGCGGGGGTCAAACGACCAAAACACAGGGGTTGCCTAAAGCCATCAGAAAATACATAGTTAAACCCATGCTATGGCATGGTAAAATGTTATTTATTGGAATTTGTAATAAATATTTCTCAACATATGATTAAATATTGTTTTTGTGATTAATCACTATGTTTAAATTATGTTTGATTTGTAGCAATGAGAATACATAATGCATATAAGGTATTTATATTCCAAATCATAACTGTAGCAAAATTACAGTTTTGAAGTAGCCACCAAAATTAGTTTTTGGTTTGGGGTCACCACAACTATATTGTGAAGAACTATATTGCGAGGTCACAGCATTAGAAAGGTTGAGAACCACTGTGTTAGTGCCTTTTGGTTGAAATGCCTTTAATTAAAGCAGAAGAGTCTTAAGACTAAGGTTTGTATATCCCATTGTTACTAAGGAGATTACTTCCAAAGGTCAGCTCAGAACCCTTGTCATTCTCTGTTCTGGGCTATGGTAACAGACTAGTCAGTCTCTGATACGGAAATGCTAGCTAAAAAAGCTGGGCAACTCCCTAAGGGAGGGTCTGAGCAGTGTGGAACCTATAAGAGGTGGGGTAAGATCGCCAGAGAATAAGGCAGGGCACTGGATTGGCCAGCATTTCTATAGCTTTCTTGATACCCACATTCATGTTTCCTTGCTTCCTTAGGACTTCCTGATCATGTTTGTGCATCACTTGGCCACCATTGGGCTCATCACCTTCTCTTACATCAACAACATGGTTCGGGTCGGAACTCTGGTCTTGTGTCTGCATGATGCCTCAGACTTCTTTCTGGAAGTAAGAACCCAACCCCTCTTTCCTTATTCTTTTCTGTGCTCCCCCTCCCCCAAGCCCTTCCTGGACCTCATCACAGTCTAGTGTACTTTATATTTGTAATCCCAGGTAAAAGCAATGGGAATTCCAATAAGTTAATTCCAGTCTGCTACTTCCAGTACAATTCATGGCAGAACTAAAGACACTAAGGTATATTTATAGTTGTCAGGTGCAAAGGTGTTCCTAAGTCTAGCTAAAAGGATGGCTAACCAGAACAAAGGCCTCAACCCAGTGCTGAACCTGTGTCTTATTAATTTGTGAAGAGGGGAATAGGTCAGGGATGAGCTACTGAGAAAAAAGTGGGAAGTCTGAGTGCTTCGAGCTGAGGCCTGATAGTATCCCTGCAACATGGAGAAAGAGACAGAGATAGTTTAGGGCTCGTTGCTTTAGCTCTGATGTGCAGCCATCATGCTCTGTGATGTCATGGCCTCTTTCTGAAGCTCATGTCTCAGCTGACGGTATGGAGTCACTGGGTGGAGCTTACTCATACTCATTGGAGCTATCTATAGGCAAGACATCACTGACCTGCAGCAATGCCTGAAGACTGCATATCAGCACCTCACCCAATCCATTTACATTACTTAAGGCCAATTGAGGGAATAAGGAAATATCCTAGCCAGTTCTGTACATACAAATACATGGAAATAGGTTCAGGTTTGGCCAAAATGGAGACAGCTCTTTAAGGAGAGCCATCCTGGTTGTCCTCCCCACCTCACCCTCCCCTCCTTTTTTCTCTTCTCTTCTTTTATTCTCTTTTCTTTTCTTTCTACAGAAGAACATTTTTCCAACTCAATTCTCCTTTTGTCCAGGCTGCCAAGCTGGCCAATTATGCCAAGTATCAGCGGCTCTGTGACATCCTTTTTGTGATCTTCAGTGCTGTTTTCATGGTCACTCGTCTAGGAATCTACCCATTCTGGTAAGTGCTAGCCACAGCTATGAAGTTGTAGTGGGTATGTAGCTAATACCTTTTTCCCAATTCAACTTTTCTATTTTGTTCTTGCCAATAGAACATTAAGAACTCTATTGCTCTGCTTTTTTCCTTTTTTGTTTTAATTTTGGTCTCTATTTTGTTTATTAATCAGCTCTACTTTTGTTTTGTTTTCATTAAATTTATTGCCTAGGAGGCTAAAGCAGAAGGATTGCTGAGTTCAAGGCCAGCCTGGGCTATACAGTGAGACCCTGTTTCAAAAAACAAAGAAAAGGGCTGGCCAAATAGCTCAGCCACTGCCAGGCATGGTGGCGCATGCCTGTAATCCCAGCACTCAGGAAGCTGAGGCAGGAGGATTGGTGCGAGTTCGAGACCAGCCTGGGCTAGAAAAGTGAGCTCAATGCCAGCCTCAACTGCACAGCGAGACCCTGTCTCAAAAAGACAAAAAAAAAAAACCAAATAGGTCAGCCAGTGGGGCTGGGGAGATAGCTCCATGGTACAAGTGCCTACCTGATAAGTGTAAGGTGGTGAGTTCCAACCCCGTCCGCAAAAAAAAAAAAAAGCTTATCAGATTAAAGCGCCTTCTTAGCCAGTTGCAGCAGCCCAGGTTTCCTGCCAGTCCTGCCCCTGGAGCATTCAAAGACTGAGATTGAGGCTGGGTATGGTGGCATGCTGCCTGTGATCCCAGCTCTTAGCAGATCACTACGAGTCCAGTCTATATAAGTGAGACCCTGTAGACCCTGTACTAAAATACAAAATAAAGTTTATTGGTACATTTTAGGTGTACATAGTGATTACGTTCATCATGGGGAATTTGTACCTGTACATAGTATAGATTGATTTCTTTTCCTATTCCTCTAGCCCTTCCTCCAGCCCCTCTTCCGCTCCTTATTTACAAAAACTTTGTTTCCATTTTTTTCTTCTTTTCTCATTTTTTTCTCCTTTCTCTTCCTTTCCTCCTCCTCCCTCCATAGTTCCCCTTCTTATTTGGACATTTTCTTTCTGTTTCACAATATCTGTTGCACATTTTGGTTCTTACTTACACTTTGAGTTTCTCACACCAGAGAGATAGTGCAGTATTTACAGGTGTGTCTGATTTACTTAAGAGTATGGCCTCGGGGCTGGGGACTTGGCTCAGCATAGAATGCTTGTATAGCAAGCTGGAAGCCCTGAACTCAGTCCTCAGGCATAGATAGATAGATAGATAGATGGACGGATGCATGGATGCATGGATGGATGGATGGATGGATGCATGGATGGATGGATGGATGGATGGATGGATGGATGGATGGATGGATGGATGAGTAAATAAAACAATATGGCCTCACAGTGCATACCCTTAGCTAGAAATGTCTCAAGCTTATCCCTCATTATGGCAGAGTAGTACTGTATTGTCCAAAAAAACCACATCCTCGCCGGGCGTGGTGGCGCACGCCTGTAATCCCAGCACTCTGGAGGCTGAGGCAGGAGGATTGGTGCGAGTTCGAGACCAGCCTGGGCTACAAAAGTGAGCTCAAGGCCAGCCTGAACTGCATAGCGAGACCCTGTCTCAAAAAGACAAAAAAAAAAAAAAAAAAATTACAAAAAAAAGAAAACCACATCCTCTTTATCCCTTCACCAGTTGATTGCTCTGCTTTTTCCTTGGACTATGTTAAACCTTCATGGATTCTCCCAGAACCTTAGGTGCTTTACACAATCCTTCTAGTTGTTTTTCTGGCTTTCCTTAATCATGTCTGCATAGCAGTCCTTCTGTACTGATCTTCTTGCTCGTGTCCTTGCTTTATATCTTCTTCATCCTGACCAATACATGCACACCCCTTTTCCCTTTTGCATTCAATACCTTATGGTACAAAATCAGGGACTGTGGGTTAGAGATTTTGCTTAGCCTGAGGCAGTCAGCCACCTACTCTTCGACAAATGCTTAAGAGTCTAAATTATTCTTAGGATCATAGTCTGCCCCTCGATTTTTAAAATTTTATTTATTTATTTATTTATTTTTGTGGGACTGGGGTTCAAACTCATGACCTTGCACTTGCCAGGCAGGCAGTTGTGCCACGAAGCTATCTCCCCAGCCCCTGCTCTTTGAATTTTGTGAAGTGATTTCTACTGTAACATATTCCATCAGTTCCTAAGAGTTCTATTTCTTTCTCTATCCCTAAATATAGAAAACTTCAGAGGCTCATCTCTATGTTCTTTTCTCATGATAGATGAATATCCTTAGAGGTTTTTTGTTGTTGTTGTTGTTTTTTGAGATAAGGTCTTGCTATCCAATTCAAGCTGGCCTTGAGCTCACTTTTGTCATCCAGGCTGGTCTTGAACTTGCACCGATCCTTCTGCTTCAGCTGTAAAGTGCTAGGATTATAGGCATGTGTCACCACACCTGACTTATCCTTGGAGTTTTAACGGGAGGAGGAACAGCTGTGTGTCAAAGGAACTTAGCTTCGTTCCTGTCTGCCTCACTTTGATTTTAAAATCTGATGGTTGACTTCCCTCTTCTAGGGTTCTGAACTCGACCCTCTTTGAGAGTTGGGAAATAATTGGGCCTTACCCTTCCTGGTGGTTCTTCAATGGCCTTCTCCTGATCCTGCAGCTTCTGCACATCATCTGGTCCTACCTAATTACACGAATTGCTTTCAAAGCGTTGCTCCGAGGAAAGGTAAGAATGAAGAATGATTTCTTTCCTAATGCTCTGGGAAAGACGAATATTGTTCAGCAGCTTCTCTCCATCCACACTGTGAACCTTGCTACCTAGGAAGGCCCAGCAGAAATCTAGGGCTGCTAAGTTTTTGTCTTAACTATGTAGGTTTAGCATTTTAAGGTATAACTTAGATGCAAAAGCAGGGTCTAGTACTTTCTTCATGTCTCTTAAGAATAACTGCTATTAGTAGGGCATAGAGGCACATCCCTTATAATCCCAGCATTTGAGAGGCTGAGGCAGGAGCATCTCTGTGAGTTCGGGGTCAGCGTGGGCTATGTAGTGAGTTCAAAACCAACTTGAGCTACATAAAAAGTTTTAGCTGGTTATTGTGACCCACACCTATAAGCCCAGCCCTGAGGCAGGCTGAGGCAAGGAGGATTATAAATTCAAATCATATCTGGTAACTTAGTGAGACTTTGTCTAAGAATATATTGAAAAGTTTTAAAGATAGCTTCAACCATTTTCCGCTCTTACTTTTCTAGTTTAGTGGGCTATATATTTTAGCATAGAAACCTTCATTTTTAACCCCTTCCATACTGGGGATCAAACCCAGGGCTTTATGCATACCAGGCAAATGCTCAACATTGATCCACACCCCTAGCCCTGAAAGATAACTTTTAGTGATACAATTCATAATTGAATCTTTCAAGTTCTGAAGAAGCCAGGCTGATGAGCTGAGTAGCCCTCAGTGATGCAGAATCCCGAGTTGGTGGGTGACCCGTTAGAGGAAGTGTGTTGGTGCCAGGATCTGGTTGTGATCTAGTATGTTCCTGGTGGCTGTGATCACTCCCAGCTGGCTCAGTGTGCCTGCACCTCTTGCTGTAGCTGCTGGACTTTTCTGTTCTCCCCTGCTTTTCTTTTCTGACCAGGTGACCTGCCCAGGAAGGATTAGACCCAGACTCTATACTCTTCACTCTTTTCTCACCTCCTTCCTTCTTTCTATGCCTGGTGGAAGCTGGACAGTTTCATCTCTCGCATGTAAGTGTTATCTGTGCTTCTAGTGTTCAGGGAAGCATGTCTGTCTAAAAGTGTTTTTCCTTCCTGCTGACCTGCCTGTACCCCTGTGTTTGTGTGGGGACAATGCCTTCTATCCCAACCTTATGGAATCATTGCTGACTAGAGCTAAAGTTGCCATATCCTTTTCCTAAATCGAGGCAACAATTGGATCTCTTCCTCCCCCCTCCTTCCCTGCCATCCTTCTTTTCTTTTTCTTTTTTTCATTGTTTTTTTTTATCCTCTTACCTCAGATCTAGAAACACTTTGCACTCTGGCAGAAATTTCCTAAAGACAAGGTAATAAATTCACTATCTGGATTCTGAACAGCTACGATACACTGTGGAATCACAGAACTAATGTAAAGCATATGTCCATCACTGTGGCAATAGCAGCAGTAGCTTTGTTCCTTTTTACCATTTCCTCTACTTTAATAGCACACATTTATTATCCTTCAGTTCCAGAGGTTAGAAGTCCAACATAGGTCTCACTGCCTTTACTTTTATGATCCATGGTAGAGAATTTGAAATACTCTGCTTGTGACATGCAAGATTATTTAGATTGGAACATACTGTCCTAATCCAAGTTCTTCACGTGAAATTACAGATATTTAGGACCAGAAATATAATTCAGTGGCACAGTGTCTGCCTGGCAAGCATGAGGCCCTAAGTTTAATTTCTTTGCACCAAAAAAAAAATACAGATATTTGAAGAAAAGGTCGGTGTAAAAGATAAAGGTTCACAGATGGCAGTATAATTGGTACTGAGATTTTTTTTATTGACTGTGAATCCTTTCTTGTTTTTATGATAGTGGTTATCTGAATATGCAGCAGTTTCACAAGAGCATAATTCTGGAAAAGAAAGAAAGCCAGATGTGGTGGCACATGCATATATATGGTCCCAGCACTGGGAGGCTGAGACAGAAGGATGGCTCTGAGTTTGAGGCCGGCCTAGGCTACAGAGTGAGTTGAAGGTCAGCCTGAGCTACATAGCAAGACTCTGTCTCAAAAAAACAGGGGAGATTAGGAAATGATGTTATAGAATGATGATAGTTGAGCCTAGGAGTAGTAGTACTACTAAAAAAATGCCATTGCAAATCAGCGTTAGGGATAAAGCAAAACTAAGGGTGACTAATGTGATAAATGCAGCAAGTTGGCCTTCCTATGTTTTGAGGGAACTAGTTCCTCTCAAATATAAGCCAGGCTTAGTAAATGATGTCAGTTTTCTTTTGCTTCTTCTAAAAGATAAAGGGGGGCCGGCAGGATGGCTCAGTGGTCTAAAGTGCCTGCTTAGGAAAGCTTAGGCGGCCACAGGGACAGCGGTTCTATCCCTGGCACCACATGCTACACCAGCCCTGCCCTCAGGGCAGGCTGAGCCGGCCATTAAAAAAAAAAAACTCCTTTGGGGCCTGGCAGGATGGCTCAGTGGTCTAAAGTGCCTGCTTAGGAAAGCTTGGGTGGCTGCAGGGACCGCGATTCTATCCCCAGCACCACATGCTGTACCAGCCCTGGCCTCAGGGCAGGCTGAGCTGGCCATAAAAATAAACAAAAGTTCTGAAACAAGAAAAAAATAAAAATAAAAGATAAAGGGTGCCAGGGAGATGGCTCAGTACAATAAGTGCTTGCCTAGCAAGTGCAAGGTCCTGAGTTCAATCCCAGGAACTGGGGAAAAAAAAAATTGGCTGGGGAGATAACAGGGGCTGGGGATCTGCTCAGTAAAATAAGCATCCTGAGTTCAGTCCCCGGTACCACAAGAGGGAAAGAGAAAGGAAAGGAGACTACCACAATAGCTTGTGTTCCATAAAAAAACAATCAGAGATGACAAGAGAAAAAACTGGAGAACAAGCAAATGACATTCATAAAAGTGGCCATGATCCAGATAACACTTAAGAGTCCAGTGTCACAAAAAGTGGAACAGATTGGGAACAGGACACAAGGTGCCCTGTGAACTTAGTTTGCTCATTCACTCAGGGAAAGTTCTGTGCTCACTTTGCTGCCATTGGTCCCATCCTCCAGGTGTCCAAGGATGATCGCAGTGATGTGGAGAGCAGCTCAGAGGAAGAGGATGAAGCTCTCAGTACTAAAAGCCGCACTGGCAACAGTTCTAGCAATGGTGCCAACTGGGTAAATGGGCACATGGGAGGCAGCTGCTGGGCTGAAGAGTAAAGTAGTTGGCATGGGGACTGCCACAGACAAGGACATACAGGGCCACTGACAACCTCCTCCTTGGGACTTTCCCACATCTACACTCCTGAGACTGAAGGGACTACAAGGCACTGAGAATCAGAGAAACAAATATGTTCACTTTTGTTTTTTAACTCTGCCATTTTGTATTTAATATCCTCCAGATCCTTTCAGTAATGTTATTTGCCCTGCAAGTGTATGTTTTGTTTTGTGTGTGTTCATGTGTACATTTGTGCATATGCATGAGTTCCATTGCCTGAGTTGGGGCACAGTTCCATACCAGAGCCACTAGGCCCTGCCAGGACCCTTTCGGACCCATGTCCATCCCAGGCTGCAGCTTGAACTGTGCTGTCTCCTGCCTTGTGCCTGTGGCTCTTGAGAGTCATTCCTGGAGCATCTGAAGGAAGCCACGAGGTTTCTGCATCGTTCATTTTTGGAGCAGAGACTATTTAACATGATGAAATTGTATGGAAAGAAGAGCCTTGGGTGAATAGCCAGAATTGCTGTGGCCCTAGCTTGATCTTCTTTCTACCACTTGGTAGTGACAGGGATAACTCCTGATGCCCTGCTCTTTACTCCATGGTACGCAGAGAGGGCAATGGGAAGGGGAGAGCTGGGGCTGGAGGACTACAGCCACTGGGTGTGCTGTTAACGGTTTCATACTGTTGTTTACTCTTCTGTGATTAAAGTACTTCAAGCTCTTGCACTTGTCTCAGTATCTTTAGTGGCTTTGCCCCTCTGTGAATTTGTCAGCTGATTAACAGTTTTCTGCCAAAGGGCCTGCCAGAGAGCTCAGCAGATTAAAGTGCCTGTTTAGGTAGATGCAGGGACTGGGGTTTGTTCCCTGGTGCACCTCCATGCGTGCTGAGATGGTGACTGAGATGGGGCATGGTAGTGGCATGTGCCTATAATCCCAGCACTTGTGAGGCTGAAAACAGAAGGATCACTAAAAGTATAATCTGTGTAGTGAGACTCTTAAGACCCTGTACTAAATACATTTTTTAAAAAATTTTTAAGAATTTTCTTGGGGCTGGGGAAATAGTTCAGTAGAATAAACGCTTGCCTAGCAAGCACAGTGCCTGAGCTCAGTTCCTGATTCTGAAAAAAAAAAAAAAAAAGTTAAGAATATTCTAAAAAGCCGGGCGTGGTGGCGCACGCCTGTAACCCCAGCACTCGGGAGGCTGAGGCAGGAGGATCGGTGCGAGTTCGAGACCAGCCTGGGCTACCAAAGTGAGCTCAAGGCCAGCCTGAGCTGCATAGTGAGACCCTGTCT
>PVJA010035078.1:0-22058 GCA_004027025.1 Myocastor coypus
TGCTGAATTTCTGGGATCTTGATTATTATATGTCTGGATGTGGTTTTAATTGCCTTGATGTTATTTGGAGTCCTATGTGCTTTGATTACCTGAATGTCAGATTGTTTCCCTATATTTGGGAAGTTTTCTGCTATTGCTTCCGCCCATACTCTTCTTATACCCTTTGTATAGACTCCTTTATTCTCATTGATGCCTACTAGTCTTTCACTGACCATCTTTGCATCACCTTGGAGATATTGAATTATTTTTTCCTGCATCCTAGTTGTTTTTAAGAGATCTTTTCTTACCTTTACACTAGCTGCACTGGTGCCTTTAGGGTCTGAAAGTCTATTTTCACTCTTATTGAAATGGTTTTGCCAGCTTGTGATTGAGGTTTTAATTTCCTGTATATATCTTTGAATGTGCTTCATGAATTCTATTTCTTTCCTATATTGATCATTCCAGGATTCCATCCATCATATTTCTCTTCTCAATTTTTTATCCATGTCTTCTTTAGAAGCACTTAGTAAATCTTTCATTATAGTTATAATTTCTTTTCTTTTTTTTTTTTTTTTTTTTTTTTTTTTTTTTTTTTTTTTTTTTTTTTTTTTTTGCTTTTTGAGACAGGGTCTCACTGTGCAGTTCAGGCTGGCTTTGAGCTCACTTTTGTAGCCCAGGCTAGTCTGGAACTCACAATGATCCTCCTGCCTCAGCCTCCCAAGTGCTGGGATTATAGGCGTGCACCACCACGCCCGGGTATAATTTCTTTTTTTACTTCGGAAATTATTTCTGATCTGATTTCCTGTATACCTTTCTTCAGTTGGTTCTTTGCTTTTGCTATTGTTTCAGAGATTTCAGGTGTGTGGCTTCCAATTTCTCCTATGCTAGTGTCTCCTATATTTGTTCTGTGTGGGCTCGGGGTTCGAGAATGTATTTTGCTCCTTCTCTTTGTCATTTTGTACAGCACTGCCTTCTGACCTTTGGTGTCATTATCATGTTAGCACCAGGTCCAGGAAAGTTTAAACTTGTCCAGGTGGATGTGGCTTGGGTCTGGCTGCTGTGGCCCACTTCTTCCTGCTGCAGCCCTTGGAAGTGAACCTGCTATGCCACTCGGGCAAGATGTTCTGTTCCTGGATCAGCTGAGTGGGTCTTGCTTCTAGTCTTTCTGCAGGGAGTTCTGCTGCAGGATTCCACACTGGACCTGTATGATAGAGGAAGCTCCACTCACACGCTGGGCCTGGCCACTGGCTGAAATCCAGTTATCCTAATTTTAGTTAGAATATTTTTGTAGACACAATTTGTTAGGGATAGCATATAAACTTATTGGATAAATGAACAACTAGATAAGAAAAATTTTTTCTGGCTTGTATAATTTTGTTTGAGAAAATATGATTTCAGTATTTATCACAGTTTGTATTAGAGTCTAACAAGTTCTTGTTACTTAATGTAGGTATATACACATGTATATGTTCTATTATTGCATAATTCTAACTCTGACCATGTTTCCTAGTTTATGATGAAATGCTAGAATATTTTACTTTATCTAAAGATACTCGGTATCTTCAATGACTATTATATTGCTTTATTCATAAAAGATACTTAAAATATATGGCAGATCAAATTCTATTTTTGTGGTAAGTTATTAACCTATTTCTGAAAAGCAACAGGATACATAGTTTTAGAGATTTTTAACCTGAAGTTCCTTTAGAAGTTTAGCCTCATTTAAACTAAAACAATAAATTCTGGAGTTAGGACTTTGTGAAAACGTGCTTCCCATGATTCACTGTTTTTTTTTTTTAAGGGATTCAGGAGATAGATGGAAGTTGATCAACTTGTCCCAGTTCATTTAGAACTTCCTTGGGCTTAGTATTGGCAGTCCTGCATCCCCAGAGCCCGTCAGTTCCAATTAAGTTGAGACATTTGATTGTTTTAGTCCTGAGAAATCTTGTTCTTCTTCAAATATGTTGAGGTTGTCAGGAAAAATGAAATTCTTTTGCACTAGCATTCATTGTTGTGCAATTTCAGGCAGAGGATTTATTTCCCACTTATAACTCAGAGAGAGATTTTCTTGAAGTAGTTGAAGTGTTGACTTATTATGTGTGTGTGTGTGTGTGTGTGTGTGTGTAAGTATGTTGTTATATGAGTTATTTTGATGATTTTTATCCATTAAATATAGTCAGGTGTCTTTTCATAACAGGGCTGTGTCTAAGAAATGCACTTGATGCTTTCATCATTGTGTGAACCTTGAAGTGTGTGCTTACACAAACTCACAAGGAGGTCTGTGACTTGGTGCAAGGAACACAAGATGTGTTAAGTTGGTGCAGACCCTGTTTCTAGCAAGTGTGAGTACACTCTATGCCATTTATTTATTTATTTATTTATTTATTTATTTATTTATTTTTGTATTTTAGGGAAGGGTCTACAGGGTGTTCAGGGTCTCACTACTAGATTGGACTCATAGTGATCCGCCTGTTTACAGCCTCCCAAGAGTCGGGTTTACAGGCATGCACCACCATGT
This sequence comes from Myocastor coypus, assembly GCA_004027025.1. Taxonomy (NCBI): domain Eukaryota; kingdom Metazoa; phylum Chordata; class Mammalia; order Rodentia; family Myocastoridae; genus Myocastor; species Myocastor coypus. The sequence goes on from PVJA010035078.1 coordinate 2,498, forward strand.
CCAGTTTTAAGTCTCAGCATGTTCTGGGGCAAGAGACAGGTCCTCACAGCAGGCTTAGGGACCAAATCCCTAGTCCCTATACCTGCTTGCAGGTGCTTTAAGCTGCTGTACTATTTGACTGGCCCCTACTCTATACATTAATGGCAGAATGCAGCTAGAGACTACATTGGTAAGTGATATAAATCAGATCCACATGTGCAAATATCATTTCATCTTTCTAGTGTGAGAGAACCTGAAAGAGTAATGAAAATCTAAAAGGCACAACAGATACTGTGAAAAGGAAATAAATTTTTCAATGAAGAAAAAATTGGGTTGAGGAAAAGGACAAAAAAAAAAAAAGAAGGGAAAAAAGATATATTTTGGTATACAAGCAGAATGGTTTGGATAATTGTATGACAGTTTCTTGTGGTCTTTTGAAAGGAGCAGCTAATGCTTACTTCTTTTTTGCTCTCATTTTTTTCTCTTTTGAATTTCTTATAATTTCTTTGTTATTTTCTTTTTATATAATTCTTGCATGTTTATATGTGGTAATTTGAACAACTAATTTGAAGATAGCATCATGTAATATAGCAATCATTGTTGAATTCCTATTAGTTTGTTCACTGAAATCTTGCATTGTTTCTAGTGCTATTTTTTCCTATCATTATTTTGTATTCTTTAAAAATAAAAAAAAGCAGAGTAATGCTAAAAGTATAGCATAGTAAATGTGTAAGCAAGTAGTGTAGTCACTTATTTTCATTGATAACTGTCTACAATGGCATGTGCTGTACTTTTATGTAAGTGGAAATAGAGCAGATTTACACCATTGTTACCAAACGAAAGCAGCACCTTGCTGCATGGTGTTGAGGTACCAATGACAGGAAGTTTTCAACTGTATGTAGTCATACATCACCATTGTGTATACGGTGTGTTGTGTAAAGCTTGGCTGTGTATAATATGTAAAAATATGTAAGAGTATATGTGTATGGGTATATGTTTTTGTGATGAATATTTCATATATATCCTATGCATGAGGATATATAAATGTGTATGTTGGAATGTATGCACACATTTCTCATAACCAGTCAGAAGGAGTTTTCATAGTGCTTTCTACTGACTTGAAGGGAGAAAGGGGGGCTGTAGAGTTATAGTCTAAGGTGCTTAACCTTCTTTTAAGTTTTAACCTTATTTTAATCTTTTCAGTAGCCACAGAGTGATGTATACAGTACTATGAAATGCATGTTATAAGACAGGAAATTAAGTTACTTCCAAGGATCAATATTTTGTAGGATTTTCCATCCTTTTTACATGATATAGATGATTGGGGCTTATAAACTTGAAAACTTAGTATTCCAGAATTTCTACTTAGGTTTTAAAGTACCAGACCTCCTAAATTATGGGTTTCAGTAGGGGATGGTGGTGCATGCCTGTAATCCCAGCACTTGGAAGGCTGAGACAGAAAGAGTGCTGTAAGTCTGAGGCCAGCCTAGGGGGCTGGGGAGATAGCTCAGCAGTCTAAGTGGCTTCCTGGCAAGTGCAAGGACCCAAGTTTGATCCCCGGTACCACATGCAGTGTGAGCTGGGGCATGCTGTGCCGGCCAGTGAAACCAGGTGCGGCAGCACATGTCTGCAATCCCAGCACTAGAGAGAGTGCGACAGGAGAATCACTGAGTCCAAGCTGTGTAGCGAGACCCTATACCAAATAAATAAAGAAATAAAAGCTTAAAAAAAAAAGCCAGCCTGAACTGCATAGGGAAACCCTGTTTCAGAAAGACAAAAAGGAACAAATACCAGCTTCAAATGCTTGACTCATTCAGCATTCAGATATGGTCTAGAAAAGTCAGCCCTTTGTGGAGGAAAAGGAAGCCTATTTCGTGGGCTGGCTCTTCTGAGAATACTTCAGTGAAAACAATGACAGCTTACTCTGGGAAATTTAATGAAGAGTTTGACTTAAGTGGAATCTCTCCTTTCTAAATGTATAAAAATCTGAAGAAAATTGTTGTGTAATATTATGAATAGCCAGGCTTTGCCCTCTCACTACAGGGACAGATGTGGAACGCATTACTTTGCCAGCGTTCCTTCCACTGTCTTTCCTTCCTTTCTCTACTCCTCTTTCTCTTTCTTTTATCTATCCTTCTCTCTCTCCCTCCACCAACCTGTCTTGCTTCAGTTTTGCTGTTGTGTGGGGATATATGGCTCATATTCTCACCCTTGCAGTCAAACCATACTTACGTGGTGTGGAGCAAAGGTCCTCTCAGAGCCTCGCAGTCAGGCATTTGACCACTGAGTGTGGACATCAGAGGCAGAAGTGCCTGGAGCTGGGTCCCATAGGACTGGGCCTCCACTGGACAGTGTGTGGCTTCGAGTGCTTCTTCTGTTTTCTTCTAGCAGTTCCAGAGTTTCTGGGCAGCTCTCATTCTGATTATCTTGATGAGCCCATTTTTTTTTTTTTTGTCTTTTTGAGACAGGGTCTCACTATGCGGTTGAGGCTGACCTTGAGCTCACTTTTGTAGCCCAGGCTGGACTCGAACTTGCACCAATCCTCCTGCCTCAGCCTCCCGAGTGCTGGGATTACAGGCGTGAGCCACCATGCCCGGCTAACACAGATCTGAGTGAGATGTAAGAATAAGCTCTGCGAAGACCCAAGACAGAGCCAGGAGACGCTGTGACAGCAGTGCGCCAGGGGCCGCTTCCAGCGCTAGTTTCTCTACTCTGAACACTTGAAATAGCTGAGAGGTTAAAAGCCAAAATGATACAGCCAGAGCACAGCCAGTTTTATTGTGTGAAAGTGATGTATATTTCACAGATTTCATACATCTGTATATACACACATATATGTGCATCTTTCATTTTATATAGAATATTTCCTACATGCGCATGTAATCACCAATATGAAAAAAGGTGATGTATTTACTTCTCAGTCCCACAGCACAACCTTGCCTCTGTGCTTTAGATCTGTCTTAGTCCTTCTCTTCCCCTTCTGACTGAAAAATCTTAAGATCGTTTTTGGAGTTTCTGTGTCTCCTAAGAGCCTCATTTGCTCAGAGGCCGGGCTTTTGGAAGGTGACTGAAGCATGGGGTGCACCAGCCGACATGCCCTTGGGAGGTGAGCTGGAGGTGGCCCCCCAGCGCCCGCCTGCAAGGGTGCGTCTCGCTCCCAGCTGGTCCCTCTACCTTTGCTTTCTGACCACACCCAGGAGCAACTTTCCGTGCCCAGGTCCTTCCCTGTGCCTTTCCATGGCTAAGACAGCTGAGGGTGGACTGAAACTTCTGAACTATGGGCCCAAGTAAGTCCCTCCTCTTGAAGGAGAGGGTGTCTGACCCTGTGTCCTACTGAGAAGAGTGCCTACACCAGTGCTTGTGACATCTAATAATTGTATTTCTTTAGGAAAATCAGTATGTGTATATTTATCTTGATAACTTTTGATCACCTTTCCTTCCTCCTTTTTCCACAGGTCTTTCTCCATCTCCATAAGGACCACCTCCCCATTTCCTACTACCTGTCTTTTATGTTATTCTTTAAATTGTTTGTATTTTAGGTTTCTCATATAAAAGAAACTGTGAAAAAATTAAAAAAAAGAAACTATACACTATTCAACTTCTGTATCTGATTTGCTTCACTTAGCATTAGAGTCTCGAGATTTATCCACCTTTCTAGAAGTACGTTTGCCCTCCTGCTTGGTGTACACGCACACACACACACACACACACACACACACACACACATGCACACACACATGCACAAACATACACAGATACACTTTTTTCTTTACCCATCCATTGATGGCCATCTAGGCTATGGCCATAATGTAGCTACTGTGAACTGTGTTTGATAAAGATGGGTCTACGTGTGTGTCACTGTAATGTCATGCTTTTAACTCTTTCAGGGAGAAACCTAAGAGAGGTATATGTGGATGTCTGATGTCTAGAGTAGTCATACTAGTTTCCATTCCTACCAGCCATGTGGAAGGGTTCCTTTCGTCTCACATCTTCCACAGTGCTTGTTGTGTTTTGAAGTTGATGAAAGCCATCACGACTGAATGTGGTATGTTGTGTTATTTTGACTTTAATTCACAAATGACCAAAGACATTGCACATTTTATTATGTACTAACTAGCAACTTCTTTTGAGAAATATCTATTCATTTTAGTTGTCCATTTTTGACTAGGTGTTTTCTTTTTCTCGGGTCTAATTTTTTTAAGCTTTTAATATATTCTAGATATCAGTCTTCTATTAGAAAATTAGTTCCCAAAATTTTCTCTTTTTTTGCATTCTATGGGTTGTCTCTTCACCTTTTGCTTTTAATCAGGGTCTCACTACACAGTTTAGGCTGGCCTTGAGCTCACTATGTAGCCCAGGCTGGTGTTGGAACTCTGGGTTATCCTCCCGCGTCAGTCTCCTCAGTGCTGGGATTGTAGATGTGTGCCACCATCCCAGGCTTTCTCTTTATTCTCTTGATTGTTTCCTTTTCTGTGTAGAAGATTTTCAATTTGATTTAATCCCATTTGTGGGTTGTTGTGCAATTAGAGTTTAGCTCAGGAAGGCCTTGCCTATACCTCTGTCTTTAAGGTTGTATTATTTTATCTTCTGCTACATTCCCTGTTTCTGTTCTTTTTTTTTTTAAATTTAGTACAGGGTCTACAGGGTCTCATTACGTAGATCAGACTCATAGTGATTCTTCTGTTTTCAGCCTCCCAAGCAGTGGGATGACAGGCACTCACCACCACTCCCCGTCTCAATCGCTGTCTTGGTGCGCTCTGGGGGTAGGGATGGCATGCAATACTGGGGATCGAACCCTGGCTGCTGCGCTCTGTTTAAGCAGGCACTTTAGTCCACTGAGCTATCTGGCTGGCTCTTCCTGTTTCTGTTCTTATATCTGGGTGTTTGGTCCATTTTTGATTTGATTTTGGGGAGAGATATGGGTTTGGATCCATTTTTCTGTATGTGGACAACCAGTTTCCAAGGAGGATTTGTTGAGTAGGCTACCTTTTCTCCAGCCTCTTTGTAAAGCCCTTTGTTACAGGCCAGGTAGTTAAAGGTGAGTGGGGCTATTCCTGGGTCTTTTATTCCATTGATCCACATGTATGTTTTTGTGCTATAACCACATTTGTTATAAATGATTTTTATCAGATCAAGGTAAACTTTGTTTATAACTATTCTCATCAAGATTTTTATGATGAATGTATGTTAACTTTTGTCAAAGGTTTTTTTTTCATCTATTATATAATTATGTGATTTTATTTTATTATTATCTTTTTAATGAGCAGAACATATTTATTGAGGGAAAGAAAGCTCCTGTCTGAGAGAGGGACAGGAGGGGCGTCCCCAGTGGGTGGTCCTCGATTATGTGATTTTAATGTTTGATTTTATTTATATAATGTACTTCGTTTATTGATTTGCTTATATTGTACCATCCTTGCATCCCTGAGATGAAGCTGATTTGGTGTATATAGAGTTTTAAATGATTTGTGGTATTCTGTTTTCAATTATCTCCCTGAGGAGTTTGTGGCTATGTCTATTAAATATATTGGTCTGTGGTTTTCAATTTTTGTTGAGTTCTTGTCCGTTTTTAAAAATCAGACTTATGGTGGCCTCAGGAATGAGTTTGGCTGCGTTCTTCCCCTTTCAGTCTCCTGGAAGACTTTGGGAAGTATTGCCATTAGCTGTTCTCTGAAGTTCTGATAAAATTCAGTGGCAAATCCATTTTATCTGGGCTTGGTGGAATTTTATGACTTCCTCTGTTTTATTGCCTACTATTGGTCTATTCAGAGTTTTTTAATCCTGTTGGTTCAGAAGAGACGTGAAAAGTTGAACTGACAGCAAACACTACCAGAGGGTCCCCCTGCCCCCGTTGTGTTCAGAAATTTATCAGTTTCCTTTAAATTCTTTAATTTATTGGAATATAAGTTTTCAAGAGAGTTTCTGTATTGGACCTTCTTCATTTCTAATTACATTGATAAGAGTCTTTTTCCTTCAGGTAAATTTGGTGAAGGGCCCAATCTTATTTGTCCTTTCAAATAATCAGCTTTTATTTATCATTTGTATTCTATTTTTAGTCTCAACTTCATTGATTTCTACTCTGCTATTTATTATTTCTTCTATAAGCTTTGGATTTGGAGAGCTCTCATGTTTTTAGTATCTTGAGATATGCCATTAGGTTATTTATTTGATAATGCTTTTATTTTTCTAATGTAGGCACTCAGAGCTGTAAGCTTCCCCTTTAGAATTACTTTTATTGTGTCCCACAAGTTTGATAAGTTGTTTTGTAATTGTCATTTTGTTCCAGGAAATTTTTGTTCATTTCTTGTTTCCTTTGGAGACAGAGTCTTGCTACATAGTTCAGGTTGGCCTTGAACTCACTATGTAGACCAGGTTAGCCTCTAACTAAGGGTGATCCTCTTGTCTTAGACTCTCTAGCACTGAGTTTACAGGTGTGTGCTGTATTCTAATAACTTTTTAATTTCTTTAATAACTATAACTGGCTGTATTCTAACAACTTTTTTTTTTTTTTGGTGGTACTGGGGATTCCACTCAGGACCTTGTGCTTGCCAGGCAGGTGCTTATTCTACTGAGCTATCTCCCTCGTCCTTCTAATAACTTTTAAATTTCTTCTATGATCTATTTATCCAGGAATGTATTACTTATTCTCCGTATGTTTGCACAGTCTCTGTGATTTCTCTCTCTCTCCTTGTATTTTAGGGAAGGGTCTACAGGGTGTTGAGGGTCTCACTACTAGATTGGACTCATTGTGATCTGCTGGTTTAAAGCCTCCCAAGAGTTGGGATTACAGGTGTGTGCCACCATGCCCAGGCTTAGTTGCTGTCTCAGTGGCCTGGGTGTGGCGAGTGAGGACCATTTACATAGAACCCTATTACAGGCAGGTATCTGTTGCCACTTGTCATGGTATTTTTTTTCCCTAGGACTGATTCTTTTCTATTTTCCTTATGTCTAACTCCCAGTTAGGTATATTTCCTCTTTGGGCTCTTTGGTGATGTTGGCCTCACTGTTTTTAAAATTCCTTCCAGTATTTTCTGCAGTGTAGGTTTGATGGCCATGAGTTTCTTGAGATTCCTTTCGTCATGCAAAGTTTCAACTTCTCTATCAAGTTTGAAGAATAAATTCATAGGATATGGTAGGCTTAATTGACAATTGTACCTTGCTCTCTGGGCTTGAGAGAGGAAAATTAGGACAGGTAGGAGTGGGCAGTGACTGCTGGGCAACGTACTGATTTTCAGCCACTTCTGCCGTTGTGTTTATCTTTCTTCTTTCTTTAAAAAAATATATGTATGTATATATATATATATATATATATATATATATATATATATATATACACACACACACACACACACACACACACACACACACATTACAGTTGGCTCAGACTGCCCTGGGGGTGGGGCTGGCACAGCATGTGGTGCCAGGTATCAAACCACAGTCCCTGCGGTTGCCTAAGCAGGTGCTTTAGACTGCTGAACCATCTCGCTGGCCCTGCCATTGTATTTTTCCTTCAGGTTTTTTTTTTTTTTTTTTTTTTTTAACTTTTCTTAAGGTCTTCAAGGCCTGAGCTGCAAGCAGTGCTGGGATCCAGAAGCTGCACCGCTTCTGATTCTAAATGGTGCCCTTGGTGAATTTCATCTGATGGGCATCTCTGTCAAGTGGCTTTGCTGTGGTTGAGCTGATGTTTGCCCCCTGGACCTTGATGAGCATCTTGTGAGTACTACTGACTCTCACCAGCCATGGTGATCAGTTTGGAGCCAACATGTTTAGACATAAAGAAAACTATGATGGAGAGAGACAGAGGGTTAGCTGGGTAGGGGAGATACATCTCACCCTTGAAGGAAAGATAAAACTTATAGAGTCCTAGTTTCTGTGTTAATCTAGTGCCATTTTCCCCTGTTATCCACAGATATAACAACTATCCTAACTGTGGGGTTTTGATTCTTTTGAATATTTTATGCTTACAGGTATATGTATTTACAAGCAGTTTATAATGTTGCTTTGCCTCTCTTCCACTTTCATTATGTGACCTATTCTAGCTTTTCTGACTTCTCACTTATGCTGAAAGCTATCATGGCCACATGAGAACACAGAGGGTTAGAAAGCTGCTGAGCTTTCTAGCTTTCTTTCTTTTATCCTATGGAAAAATAAAACATATTTTTATAACTAAATAATAAAAGAACAAGTTATTATTCATTATTATTTATTTATTATTATTTATTCATTATAATAATAATAATAATACTGTATATTGTGATCTTCAACTAGTCAACTAATACAAGAAAATATCCAAAAGAGTCTTATAAAACAGAAACAGATAATAACATGAAATTTCTTGCATAAACAAACATTACCTGATTTTTTGAAACAGTTGGTGAAAGTCTATAGTTTATTTCCAAGATTAGAAAAAAGCTGATATTGATAGTTTTGCCAGTGCTCTTGTTTTATGGCAATGAGAGTTTTCACTAGTTCTAGCAGACTGGTCAACTCACATTCCCCTTTGGTCTGTGAAAGTTTTGGCTGGAAAACCTAAGCAAGAGAAGATGAGGTCAGGGACAAATTTTATCTTTTTTTTCATATAACATCAAAAAATTATTGTTAGCACTGTTCAGAAAAAAAAATTTTGTAACATGTAAAGTTATGAGTACTACTCTAAAGTAGTAACATTATGAAAAATAAAGTTCAAAAATGGGCAACTTTTGACACAATCAGATAAAGGTTAAGGAAATTCAACTCAGGAACTGAGACAGTTGAAGCATGGATAGCATAGTTTTATCTGAGAAGAGAGTCAGGTACACCATCCACAAAATTATGTTACAGAGGCCTGTCATTCCAGGATTTGGGGACGCTAAGACAGGAAGGATGGCAAGTTCAAGTCCAGCATGGACATTGTAGGAGCTTGATAAGACTGTCCAAAAATAAGTACAATTAAAGATGGATTGAGATTATAGCTGGGGACTAAGGATCTGAATGTAATCCCCAGTAAAAGAATATTTTTAAATAGAAAGTAGATGTTGATATGGGCTAGAAGAGTTAGAGAAAGACTCATGGAAGCTAAAGGAATCAGGGTTGGAAATTAATGGTTAATGCTTGAATTCCTATTGAATAGCTTATTAGAATAGTTGGAAATTAATGAAATGTAGATTTATGAAAGTGATGGAAAATATTTTTGGTCAAATCTACATATGGCCTTCAAAACACTTAGTTTCTTTAATGGTATATAATTTTCTCCCATGTGCCAGAGGTTTCCCACTTAGAAACTTAAGATTAAATATGTGCAGGGCTGTCTTAGTTACTTTTTACTCATTGCTGGGACAAGTACCTGATGCTCAAAGTGAAGGAAGGAAAGGTTTATTTAGCTCACAGTTTGTGGAGGTTTCAGTCCATATACAACTGGCCCAACGCTGAGCGGAACAGAGCAGAGAGCATCCAGTTTATGGCAGCAGAATAAGCAACAATAATGACAGAGGCAACTGACCAACCAGGGCAGCAGATAGCAACAGCTCTAGTCTGTCTCTCTGTCTCACTTTATATTACACTCAGGCTCTCTGCCTCAGCCAGTCTGCCTTAGGCTACCCCCATAATCCCAGAAGTACTCAGAACATAATCCCATCAATATTAAAACACATAATCCCAGTGACTCATGAGTCAAGTCTCAGTCTATAGAAGTCACTGTCCCATGTCTGCATGAGGCTTTGGTGGGACAACTAGACATAAACCATAACAAGGACTTTGTTATCAATGGGAGACTTCGATGGAGTTTCTTGGGGGTAAACATGGCTCCACTCATGTATGCTGAGCATTGCGTGTATGAATGCGCTGTCTGTGACTTGGGAAGGGTCTAGAGGTCAGGGCTTTTCAAATGTTTGAAACTTCTCTAATTTTTGTAACTTTTCAGTGACGTGAATAATTAGATTTTCTTTCCGCAAACCATTTCCTAAGAATTAGACCTGATACTTTTACTTCCTCTGGCAGGCCAGTTAGTCTGCCACTCTCTGTCTTGCTTTCAACCTAAATTTGATTTTTCAAGGGTTTAATCTCATTCTTTATCACAACCTTATTTTTCATAACAGCAGGATGAAATTTGATAAACTTTTACAGTTTCTTGCATTTGTGAATTTAATTCCCGCTTCACGAAAAGGGGCTACTGTTGGGGTGAAGCCAGATGCACTGAGCTGCCCGTCTTAGATGTCTCTCCAGCTCCCTGAAGCAATTGCATTAGAAATGTTAATAAATACAGTTGCTGTCTTTCTTACTCCCTCCGTGTTCCTGCTGCAGCCCTACGATGGCCGCTTGAGCTTTTGCCGCATCCGGCTGGAACGCAGCGACCCGCCCGTCCTACTCTCTGAGTTTTAGGTTATCATCTGCCGCAAGCTTTCATTTCCATGAGTGGAGACTCCAGGAATTCCATTCTTTGTTTGAAAAGAAGCAGCATGCGATAGCCAGAAGAGTATTGGTGTGAGTCCCAGAGATGCCCAGGTTTACATCCTAGCCCTAGCATTTGTCATGATCTTGGATATGGAAATTTTGTGACACTCCATTTCATTCTATTTGCCTTGAAGAATTGCTGGGATGAAATGAAATAACCCGCTTAACAGCATTGGTTACAACTCTGCATGTAAGAGTGCTTTTTTTTTTTTTTTTTTTGCCTATTTTTAAAAATACTCGCATGAATTTGGTCTTAAAAGGGAAAAGCAAGTTTTTATTCAAAGAGGGGTTTATCAAAAAGTTACTTCTATATTTTATCTATACTTTACATAGGTTATTATTCAATTGCTACCTTGATTTCTTAGTTATCATGATTTTATTTCTTTTTCTTTTTGCCATACCAAGGTTTAATAGAGCATTCTTGACATCTACTGGGTATAAAAGGGCTTTGTGAGCAGGTTCCCCTGACTAAAGACCTACATGGCTGAGTAAGGCAGTTTCTTCCCCTTCTGCCCCTAACAGATTTTCCTGAAAATCTTTGAGATAAATAAAGAGGCCGCACAGCTCCTTCTGGAGGATGCCTTTATCACCTAGTTGCAGGGAGCCCTTCAGCATGGGCAGCCACAGCTGCACACTGCGGAGCTGTCAGTCCGTGGTGTCCGGAGTGTCTCAGTCTGTGTCCACCTGGCTGAGGTCAGGTGCTCCAGAGTCCTGGGGCCCTAGCCTTTGATGACAGCATTGGCCTCAGTTTAATGGCCTTCTTGCTGATTCTGGCACCATGGTAGGTGTTCACCACATGAGTCATGCTCTTATAGGACTTAGGAGCCTCTTCTGTAACTAGTTTGGCTGAGGCCGCCCTGGTTGCGATTCCCATATCTGCCAATTTGTCTAAAACATCCTGGAAATCTCAATTATGTAGAGACTTTGCTCTGGAGAATGCTTGGCCCACACCATGACAGGTGGTTCCAAAGGTCTTGGTCATGCCTGTTTGGTCCCAGTGAGAACATAACTGCAGGTCCCCATGGTGCCACCAGTGAGCACGGGCTGTCCAGTGAGCTGGTAGTCCGTTGTGATGAGTGGGTGGTGTGGAGGGGAGCGCAGGTGGACTCTTTCCAGTGCACCAGCAGCGTCCACTCCTCCCCATCCACCACGTGCTGCTCTATTTTGGCGATGTTGTGGGAGACATCGTGGGTCTCATGCAGGTCCAGGTCATCTGGGCTTGTGTGGAAGACTGTTATGGTTTGTATCTAGTCGTCCCCCCAAAGCCTCATGCAAGTTATGGGGCGGTTGCAGCTGGACCTCAGCCAATACCCTGAGGAGCGGGGCTCGAGGGGCGGGACCAGAGGAGTGTGAACCGTTAAACTGGCAGCAGGCACTCTGTGGTCTCCTGGAAGGGGAGAGAGGGTCTTTCTGGACATGTGGCACCCCAGCCTCATCTCCAGACCCTGTAGCGAGGGGCAGCAGTGTCTGTGACTGAGGCCGCCTGGGGCAGAGAGGAGATGTTTGGAGAAGCCAGAGGCACTGACCCTCTCTCCTGAGCCAATGATGTTCCGAGATCTTGCTACGTAATTCAGGCTGTTTTATACTATGAAATGTCCAGTAACTGTGAGCTAACCATACCTTTCTTTCCTTCATGTTGAGTGTCAGGTATTTGTCTCAGCAGCGAGAGAAGAGTAAGACAAAGATTTTGGCAAAAGCCTGGCAGGTTTGGAAAGTCACAGACGAGCAGTTGACCCAGGCACAGGGGCCAGAAGTCACCAATCCTTTTGTAGTCCTGGCCCTCTGGGGAGGAGAGCTCAGTGCAAGCCAAGTGCCAGTCCTCGGCCATGACCTTGTCTCTCCTCATGGCCTTCTCCATAGCAAGCAGCGTGTCTGGGACTACCTGGTGGCCCGGGCCCCGGCTGCCACTGTGGCTCATCACACACATCTGCCCCTTGTGGTCGATGCGCATCTTCTTTGCAGCATATTCATTGAAGATCTCACCCACAACCTGGAGTTCTGCGTAGTGGTTGTCCATACCCAGGGTCCCCAGCTGAGGAAGGCCTCTCTTCTGGGTCCTCGCTGGGACCTCGTTGGGGTGGGCCTGCAGCACCCTTCCATATTCCTCACAGTGCTACTTGTCCTCAACCCAGGCATAGCCTTCTCACAGGGACCAGTCCATACCCACCTCCAAGGCCTCCTCCAGGTCTTTGGCATTCACTGGGACAACCCCTTAGAACGCCAGCCCAACAGGAATGCGATCAAACATTGCTTGGGCCAGTTGTTCCTTGACAGGCTGGACATCGCTTTCATCCAAGTTGGTTCTCAGCAGGCGGACACCACAGTGGATGTCAAATCTGACATTGCCTGGGGACACTGCTCCTGCTGGGTCACTCATATCAAAAGCTACCATGTTCCCAATAGCAAACCCATAACCTGCACGGACATCAGGGAGCCCAGTGAATTGATGAACAATTCCAGACAGGGCTGCACATTGCCAGTCTGCTTCCTGGCTGGGCAAGAAGGCACCACACTGCCTCCTCAGCAGGCATTCCTTAACTCCTCAAACATTAATTCCTCTGAAGCATCATTCACATAGAAAATGCCTTCTACCCATATCTTAGGCACAAAGTCCTCCTTTCTCGTCCAGCAGTTCTTACTGAGCTTCTCCAGGAACTGCAGCTCATCGTAGCTGCGGCTCACGGTGGCAAACACTGCAGAGCAGCGGGCTGGCTACCGTGTGGCCAGCGTTGTACAACACCCGACAAAACCCGTGATTTTCTATGTTAGATATATTATTCTGAGTGCCACAATCTCAGAGTTCATTTGCTGGAGAAATTCAATTATACAGAAGTTGGGCTCCATGCTAGTTACCTTTCTCTTTGCTGGGACACAATGCTGGACACCTCCAAGTTAGGGGAGGAAACGATTACTTTTGCTCACAGTTTGCAGAGGTTTCAGTCTATAGCAGCTGGTTGCAAGGCAGGTAGTATGGCAGGGGATCATAGCAGAAGAGAAACAGTTCGTGGCAGAGTAGACAGGAAGTGGTGTGACCTCTTTCTTTTCTCTCCAACCAGGCTGCAGTGTCACCCACACCCAGTCTGGTGACATCTGTCATCACCCCCAGAAATTCACTAAACAAGCTAGTGTGTCAACCGTGCATAACACAACCATGATCCCTAGTGTCGCATACCCATGAGCTCATCATCCCCCGAGTCCCCATGCATGAGTTCATGAGACTTTAGGCAGGAACATCCAGGTATGTAAGTCCTAACAGGCTTCTTCACTGGAGCATGATGTAGACAACAGAGCAAAAGGCACCGAAGATGAAAATGTTAGGAAATATTATACATGTGCATTTAGAAATCATGGAGTTTTAAAAATAGAAGTTTTGTTGTTTTGACTTAAAAAATAAGTAATAGTGAGTTACACACATTTGCACAGAAATCTATTAAACTGGAAAAGAACAGGAAATTTTTCCTATAGGTGAATAAAGTGCACTGGAAAATTCTTACTCAGGATCAGATAAAAATTATAGCTAAACCTTCTAAAAGTCTACTGTAGGACCTTACTGGGATAAAGATAAAAGTATACAAAGGAGGAACTGTAGAACTTAGCCCTGCACAGGTGAAGGAAATGAACAAATTAAAGTTGGCAAAATGAGATTTGATTGAGATTTTGAAAGAAAATGACAAGTCAAAATTACGTGAAATACAAAGACAAAACTAGATGGTGCTTATTGAGGAGAAGTTACCACAGAAAGCAGCAGTAGATACAAAGGAACTAGACATGAAAAGAGTGCATGGTATAAGAAGCATGGAGAAGCAGGATTAGAGACAAAATATAGAAATGATGCACAAATAGCAGAGATCACTCATATAGAAATGGAGTCTTACAGAAAGAAATCCAAGAGAACAGAATACATGTTTAAAAATACAACTCAAATTTCTAAGAATGAGAAAGTAAGGCACACATCTACATATTTAAAAGGGTTACAATGTACTGGGGAAAACTGATCTAGAAAAGTCACCATCGAGACTTAGCCTCAAACTCGATAAAAGACTGTATTGGGTGAGCAGGTAAAAATCTCAAGTACTTACAATGAATAAAGTTGGGAAAGCATTAGACATCTAACAAAGATGTGAATCAAGACTACCAATCACAGTGTCTGGGAAATTCTGGCGAAAACACTAGTGGTGAGTATTAAATACCTTAAACTGCAGACCTAAGCCCAAAGTGAAGGAAGGAATAACCTCAGAAGCAAAGTTGGAAAGTAGTAGAGCAAGTAGGGCGGACCCAGAATATATCTGCAGGGCTTGAATTTCATGGAAGATGAGATGTTTGCTTCACAGGAAAAAAGGAACAAGGAAACATTGATTAGATACAAGATCTCTATTTTCTCTGTGAAATAAAAGTTGAATCTGTTCATTGAAAATAGTGGGCTAGGACTGGGTCAGGAGTCAGAAGCATAATGAAAAACATGTGGGGTGGAAGGAGAAGCACAGCAGAAGGCTCCGTGCTGGTGAGTCCCTCAGTTAAAGCAAATAATTGATTATCGAGTTCTTGAATTTGCTTTATAAATTTGATGTCAAATTGTGCTCAGAAGTTTATGGTGGACTTTTATGTTATTTTGCACCTGTAGGCACATTTCCTTGTGTTATTGAGGCAAATCTATTCAATTTTATTTTTCTGCTCTATTATGATGCACTGAGGGCTAGAAGTATTTTTGCTAAGGCACCCAGTCTAATTCTTTGTGTATCTTAGGTGTTTATTCAAGCAAGGTTTTGTAATCTACTAAATGAAATATATCTATAATATTTCATACTATTTCATGTTTATTGTTGAGGACCCATCTCTGAAGAACCGTGCTATGGCTTATGTATAGTTGTTCCCCAAACTGTCATGTAGTCACTGGGGCATGGCTCAAGAGTCTGTGATTAACTCATTATGCAGGGGTGGGGTTATGGGTCTGAGTACTGCTGGGATTATGGGTATGAGTGCTACACCTAGCCTCGAGTGGATAGCCTGGAAGTGGCTCAAGAGAGAAGGACTTCCTCTCTGTTGCCATTGTTGCTGCTACTCTTCCATTTTCTTTTCTTGCTCTTTGCTGCTGCTGCGAACTGCTGCCCTCTGCCATGGGACACCCTGCCTTGGAGCCAGATGAGTACAGACTGAAACGTCCAGTAACTATGAGCCAAATAACCTTTCCTCCCTTCATTTTGGGTGTTGGGTATTTGTCCCAGCAATGAGAGAAGAGTAACTGAGACAAATCACATGACGTATTTTTTACTATTTTTTTCTTACTTTTAATAAGCACTTAATTTTAAGGCTCTGAGAAAAAAATTACAAACTTGAAATTTCTGGTTACATTTGGAAAGAAAATCATAGCCACAATGAAATTTATAAACGTTAAACTGCATTACGTCTTTGACTTAATAGGTCAGAGTATAACATATGCTTCTGTATTCCTCATCCAGAAAGTCTAGTGAATTCATCAGTGCAATAAAAGAACTGATGCATTATGTGTATAAGTCATGTTCTAGATGTATCTGCTGGGTAAGGAGTCAATAATAGGTAAGGATTCTTTAAGGATGAATTAGATAAAGGTCACTTGGCTAGTAATTTTAGGATTCTTAAATAATTTAGGACCATAGATCTGTAGGACTCTACTAGGCAGGGATGAAAAGAAGAATTATTTTCCCTGGGCACCTTAAATGAAACCATGGTCGAATTGCTCACCTAATGATGTGACTAGAAAAGCATTTCAGATCTTCCTTACTAGTTTTCCTGTTGCTCCCAAGAGAATTTTTAAAGGATGGTCTCTCCCTTCAGCTGCCATCAAGCCAAATACATCAGTCACTGTTTTTCTTACAAAGCTTAAGGAGTACATTTTATTAATTTACTTTTTTACCTTGAACTGTCCAAATATAGCTCTTTGTTCATAATTTTGTGTGTGAAAGTAAGCACCTAGGGATTAAGCAGTGACAGAGATAACTTAGGGTTACTAAATTATTGCTTATGTATGTAAATTATATGTAAATTATTGTTTACCTATGTAAAAGGATAGCTCTGTGACACAAGTGTCTGCCTGGCAAGTGCAAGGTCCTGAGTTTGAACCCTGGTCCTGGGGAAAAAAAAGAGAGACTATGGAAAGTAAGGAAAATAGCAAAGAACTGAAGAAAATTTGTATAACTGATCTCTATAGCGAAGACAATTTCAGAATGACCATTCAGAATATCTGTAAAAGTAGCTTTGCATTAATGTGGAACAATTCTAAGGCTAAAAAAAAAGGAATAGTCTAATATTTAATTCCACATGAGGAGATTCTTGTATCTTGACATATTATTTTATTTATGTGTGTGTATGTGTGTGTGTGTGTCTGTTTGCCTGTCTGTCTGTCTGTCTGTCTGTGTGTGTTACTAGGCATTGAATACAGGATCTTTGGACTGAGCTATTTCTTTAGCCTTCTTTTATTTGTTTTGAGACAATCTCATTAAGTTGCTAAATTTCCCAGCCTGGGGTTGAACTTGGACCTTCCGCCTCATCCACCCAGACTTTTGGTATTACAGGCATGTGTCATCATACCCATTTTATTTGACTTCTCAATCAGTGACCTAGATCTAATTACTACAACATTAACCACTGAACATTTTAGAAAATAAAATTAATAACATAATTGAGAAGGTACAACTTTAGAATGAACCTTAACAGTGTCCCATCCCTCAGCACAGTATGTAGTCATTGTGAGGCCAGATGATCACAATGCCTTTATATGATTGGTCATTAAATATTTCCAATAATATGAATAAAGCTCTTAACACAGTGCCGAGCACCTAGCAGGTGTATGATGAATAATAGTTATTAATCTCCATGACAAGAAATGTTAGTAGGCTTAAAATAATATCCAAACATGCTCTGATTGCCATCTGTTTTGAGCAATATACTATGAAACTTTAACTCAGTGAAATGATTTAGAACCTTCTTTAAAACTCACGATAATGCGCTTGGGCCTGCATCAGAGAAGAGCCATTAATAATCCAGCTGTCAAAACTAATGGCCTGTTTTCAGTCACCTTATTAATCCCCTCTGTGGTATGTGACCCTATTGATTATCCTCAATTCTTTCGTTTGGATTGCTTAACACAGGTCTTTCTTGGCTTTTCTCTTATTTCAGGTACCTTTCCATACTTGAGGTTGAACCCAGGATGCTTGCATGAGCTACACACCTGGTAGCTCACTTTATTTTTTTATTTTGAGACAGAATCCAAGTGGTATTGCTCAGTTGCCCATGCTGGGCTCAGACTTGCAATCTTTCTGCCTGGCAGTACAGGTTCTTTAGTCCCAGTGACACAGGAGACCAGGGGACACCCCAATGAGCACAGCATAGTGGCTTTGTTTCTCTTTTCATTTTTATTTTTTTACAATAATTAATACATATTGTTGTCTTTATCATAGTTGCTCAGAGTACAAGATGCAGGCATGATTTCTTATCTAAACATCATTAGTACATGTCTTAGCTACCCTTCTCTCATTGCTGGGACAAATACCCAACAGCCAAAATGAAGGAAAGAATGGTTTATTTAGCTCACAGCTACTGGAGACTTCAGTCCGTATTCAACTGGCTCCAAGGCAGAGAGGCACATGGCAGAGATCAACCTTTCCTGGTGGCGGCTCAGAGCAAGAGTGCAGGGGGAGACAGCGCAGCCCAAGCTGCTAACTTCTCTTCCTCCCTTGCACTGAAATGCAAATCACCTGCCCCAGGGGAGGTGCACGACCCATTTCCACAATCATCAATTACAAATTCCAGGAGCTGCCTCATAACTGCATGAGGCTTTGGGGGTGCACCTATATACAAACCATAACAGTACAGAACTTTCTTTTCATTGCACAAAGAGAAGTTGGCTGTATATGTAGTCCAATAGTCCATACCAGTAGTGGAATATCAGCTCCTCTGGCCCTCTGTTTCTCTTTAGGGCTCCTCGGGACTATCTCAGCCAGAGAAGTGACATATAGGTGTGGCTGAAAGGCCTCTTGGAAACACAACTCCATAACATGCATTTTATTCTTTTCATTTATTTTTGAGTGATTTATGTCATTAATACCTCACAAATGTCATTCCAGATCTTTCCCCAAGGTAAAATACATTCTGAAAATGTGCTGCCTTCAGTTATTATGTATTCATTTATAGCTGGGTTTTCCTCATTATAATGCAGTTGCTATAAAGTTTGGATTTCCATTGTCAGGCAAAGTGTTCATTTCATTAGAACTGAATTCTTTATGTATCATAACTATTTGGCCAACGTCCTTCTGGTATTTTGTTTATTTCAGGTCTTAAAGTTTAAAGCATGCGAGCCATTCCACGCGGACGCTTTTTCCTGTTTGTGCTCTTTCTCCTCCTCTCTCCTCCTCTCTCCTCGAGGTCCGTCTGTCTCCCTGTGGCACCTTCCTCCTCTCCTCAGCTTTGGACTGCGCCTGCATTTCCTACCATGCCACAGGTTGTGTGATAGACAGGTGGCCAGCAGGGAACAGGGAGGACCTGGTGTTTGCCTGGGTGAAAGCATTAAATATTTTTCAGACAGAGCCTGGACATGAAGCACCCCAGGGGAATTAGGGAACAACAGGGAATTTGACCCTGAATGAGTAGATTAAAGCAAGAGGTGTTTTTTTTTTGTCTTTTTGAGACAGGGTCTCGCTATGCAGTTGAGGCTGGTCCTGAGCTCACTTTTGTAGCCCAGGCTGGTCTCGAACTCGCACCAATCCTCCTGCCTCAGCCTCCCGAGTGCTAGGATTACAGGTGTGCACCACCACACCCGGCAAGAGGTGTTTTATTTTTTATTTTATTGCATTTAATAAGAACTAACAATGTGACAGTTTCCAAACATGTTAGTAGTACATTTCCGGTATTTGATACAATGCCTTTTGTTGTCCTCCTAGTAGTTATACAGAGCACAAGGTGTACATGTGATAATTATTCTAATCGTTGTTGGTTCAAAAAAATTTCTTCTCATGGAACTAAGAGAAAGTAGTTGTTTTTTTTTTTTCAAT
Source organism: Myocastor coypus (assembly GCA_004027025.1). Classification (NCBI taxonomy): domain Eukaryota; kingdom Metazoa; phylum Chordata; class Mammalia; order Rodentia; family Myocastoridae; genus Myocastor; species Myocastor coypus. Next base: position 21,928 of record PVJA010035078.1, read on the forward strand.
TTTTTTATTGTTTAAATTTAACAATGGTTATATTACATATTTTCATCATCAGATGAGTTTAGATTAATACATATAGGTATATAAGATTGATCAAACAATTAAACATTAACCTTTCTAAATCCACATTACTT
>PVJA010035079.1:0-22087 GCA_004027025.1 Myocastor coypus
AAGGGGGAGGGGAGAGGGGAGGGGAGGAGGCTCCACCACAGCTCAGCCACCTCTTTTTCAAATCCCCTCATGTTTGGCCGATCCCCTCATTTCTCTTCTGACAGGCTTGCCTCTCTCTCTCTCTCTCTCCTTGAGCATGAAATGAGACGTTGTGTAGAAAAAACGAGGCACTTGGATGGTCTCTGCTGTTATGAGGTTGCCTGTTTATGAGCACCAACAGCCTTAGGCAGCTCGCTCGGCCTCTCTGAGAGTCAGGCTCCCTATCGGCCAGGGAATGAGGATCACAGCCTAAAAGCATTGACCGGCACTGCCAGCAAGCTTGCGCTGGATCACGCAGCATTTGTCTCAGAGACTATCATTCTAGAGGCTTCTGTACCAAGCATCCACTAGTGGTTTGGGGAATTATCGGAGATTCACAGCAAGGATGAGAATTGTGGCCAGCACGGAACCCCACACCTCCCCTCTGCTAATAGCTCCCTGCAGGGATTGGATTCAAGGGTGCATCTCACGCCACCTTCTCTTAGTCACTTTTTACTTCTTGCTGGGACAAATACCTGACACTCAAAATGAAGGAAGGAAAGGTTTATTAGCTCACAGTTACTCAAGGTTTCAGTCCATATTCGGCCGGCTCCAAGGCTGAGTGGCACATGGAAGAGCAGCAGTTCATGGCGGCAGAACAGCAACAATGATGACAGACACAGCCAACCAAACAGGGCAGCAGAGCAACAGCGCTAGTCCGTCTCTCTGTCTTGCTTTATATTACATTCAGGCTCTCTGCCTCAGCATATCTGCCTTAGGCCACACCCATAGTCTCAGCAATACTCAGACCATAATCCCAACAGTAAAACACATAATCCTAGCGGATCATCATTCGAGTCTCAAATTCTAGAAGTCCCCGCCCATGATTGCATGAGGTTTTGGGAGGACAACTAGACATAAACCATAACACACCTCTTCTGGGAAGCCCTCCTTGATTACTCTTCTACGAAGATCTTCATCTGGGGGCAGACTTCTCCTTGAGCATCCATGTGCCCTTTGCCTCCTTAGACAATGGTTGTCCAGAAGCTAGCACATCTGTGGCCTTAATAAACCCAAACAAAGCATCTGGCTACTTAGTAGGAGCTGCCCTGCCTAGGGCCAGCTCCTGAGGCAGCCCCTGTGCCCTGGTGTCCTTTGGGTTACTTTGATCCAAGGGAGCTGTATCAAGACTATGGGGACAGGAACCAGTGGTCCTCTAAGATCCCTCTGCACGGATGCTTTATCTTCTCATCCTGCAAGCACAATGCCCTGCCCCTCACTCTGACTCACTTTCTCCATAGCTGCAGCTCCGTATGCCACTGCACATTCTGAGGGCTTGGGTTTGGTTTCTTTTCCCTGAGCTTGAACTGAGCCTGTCTGGTCCTCCGTGGCTCCCTTGGTAGAGGACCACCTGCAGCCAGTGTCGCCTACACAGTGTGTGTAAAACGAATGAGCTCCAGCGGTGGCCGTGGGCAGGTGGGGACCCCATCTGGCCCCAGAGTCCTTCTCCAGAAAATAGAAATGATAACCCTCATCCCGGGAGGCGGCTCTGCGTGCCCCGGAAGATGATGAGGCTGCCAGCTAGGCTGCACGCTGCCCTGCCTCTAAGTAATTCACATGCTTCATCTTCATGGCAGTCCTAGGAGGTAGGAGCGAGTGCCATCTCCATTTTACACTTGAGTAGACTGAGGCACGAGGCAGGGAAAAGAGCGGCCCAGGCTGGCCAGTGAGTGGGTGAGGAGCCCAGCATGCCATGGGCACAGGGTGACTCTGGTGATGTTCATGTCCTGTCTGCTCCACTCAGCCCTCACCCCAATGACTCAGTGGCCAAGGTCGACCTGCCTCTATGTGCCCTGAACAAAGATGGCGGAAGGACTGAAGGGAACAGAGTGGGGAACTATGATTGGGCTGGTAGTGGAAACGGAGGAGAGCAGGGTGTTCCCAGATGTGTATGGATTTGACCTCAGAGGGCCTCAGACTTCTTTTTTAGGCACCTGCTATATTTTAGGTCCTATGGACACAGCGGGAAACCAGGAAGGCGATGCTAGATCCTAATGGAGCACTTGGGTGAGGGATAAGGAGGGGGTGACATCTACAGCCCAAAAGCGTGAACCGGAATCAGCTTGGGCACAAGCAGCCACGCCGACTCAGTGCACAGAGGGCCTGGGATCGCTGGTCCTCTGAAGCAAAGGGGGCCACTGCCAGCGCTTACAGTGGCTTAAACGGGACTCTGAGGATCCACTGCGGTCCACTCCCCACACTCACTGAGATCAGAGACTTTAATAGACACAAGTGCCTGAGGTTTGTTTTGCTTTGCAAGTACAAATCAGCACAGGACTGAGACAGAGTGCCAGGGCTGGGCAGAGCCACTCCACACTGGGGAGCTCACTGTGTGGTTGTAGGGGCTTAGATAAGGAGACTCCACGCGCAGCAGGGTTTCCATGGAACACAGGAGCACTGAACATGTCCTGAAGAGCTACTCAGTCCAGTGCCTTGCCTGGCAAACCCACCTCACCCGCGTGTCACCTGTTCCAGGCTACCCCTGCTTGACACTCAGGGAAACTGAGGCACAGAGAGGTGAGGCCTCTGGCCCAAAGCCTCACGGGTGGTGAGTGGAGGGGTGGCTGAAGCCGGGGCTCCAAAAGGACACAGCCTGGCTTAAACATTTTGTTGCTTGGCGACACTCCAAGGCTTCGGTCACTCTTCTGCAACATGAGGCCGTGCTATGACCCCAGAGGAACTGCTAGGAGGGAGGCAGGAGGTGAAAAGGGCGTCCAGTGGGTGAGCCACAGAAGGTGCCCACCCAAGATGGCAGAGGCCGGCCCCTGGCCCTGACCCTGGCACCGGAAGGGCCTTCACACTGTGATTCCCCCAAGTCCTACCCAGAGATGAGGATGCTGAGGCCCCAGCAGAGCAGGTCACTATCCCGGGTTGCAGGGGTCAGATCATGGTTGGGTCCTCTGGTTCCCGGCCCAAGCTCCTCTCTCACTCATAGCTGCCAAGTTGCTGTCAGGGGAGCAAAGCTAGGGGAAGGAATGCGGAGTCCAGCTGGTGGGCAGGACTTGGGCTGACGCTCCCCACACTGCTCAGCAAAGGTGGGGGTCGAGCATGGGCCCCAGTCTCACTGTAACCCAGCCCTGAGCCTGGAGACGCGCAGGAGTTCACGCACCCCATGGCCCTCAGCGGGGCTCAGCCTGCAGCACTCCCCCTGGCACCCCAGAGGCTCTTTCTGCCAGCCCCAGGCTCTGCTAGCTCCACACCCAATTCTTCCCTGGAGTGGAGACCATCCACTGAACTTCACGGCCAGAGGCCCCGCTCTCAGGTGACTGGCTCTCCCAAAGTCATTCTGCAGAAGGATTGAGATGTCAGCTAAGTGAGTGTCCTGGAGTTGTCCCACGAAAGCTTTGGCACGTGTGTCCTGAGCGGCACAGGCCATGAGGCCCCTCATCTACTGCCCCACTCCTTACAGAGCGTCAGCCATGCTCCAGGGCCGCACAGCGCGGTGGTGAGGGCCACGCACGGAACAGGAGCAGGTTCCTGCCAGGAGACAGAGAAAATAGCCACGGGAACAGGCAGCATGGCCGGATCTTCTGCCTCTGTGAGTTGTCCAGTATACCTGTGGATGAGAGTATAGCACCTCTACACAACCCCTTGGAGGTAGGGGCTGCTCAGGGCTCTCTGAACAGTATCCACAGCCCCAGGGCATGACTCAGTGTGCCTGTAGGAGGGCCACTCCTTCAGCCTCCTACCCTGCTCCTGCGGAGGAGACCCTGGTCAGTTCTCCTGGACACAGTGCACCTGTGTGGGAGGATCCAGGCCTGGAAAATGCTAATGCCCAACCCTGTGCTCCCAAGAGCCTGAGAATCAACCATGGCTTTCTGAGAACAGTTTACCTCAAACTCCTTTTCCTTCTCCAGGCTGCTCAGAAGAACTAGCACCCCGAGCCCTGGACCTGGGGCAGTCCAATCTGGGAGAAGAAGCAGGGTCTGAAGTTTCTAAATTTTAAGGGGTGAGAGCCCCGCATTCCAGCCCTGTGTCCTGCGGCAATTGCATTGCCTTCTCCAAATCTGGCTAGCCTGGTTTTAACAACTGTTTGTAAAAGTGTCTGAAAGATACAAACCTGGGATGTCTCCCAAGTCTACAGAGCACTTGGCCAGCCAAGCCCTGGGCCAGGCACATTACAGGCTCGGCTGCCTCTCAGGCTCAGCACCGCCCTGCCAGCAGATGCTGTCCTATGGGGGAGGAAACGGAAACAGAAATATCTAAGCCACCTCTCCAAGGTCACACCATGGATCAGCTGTGAGTTGCTGTCCCTGTCCTTGCCTGCCACCCTTTCTCCACAGTGGCTAGGGTGACCCTCTGTGGTGGGCTCTTCTCCCTCCCTCCCTCCCTCTCTCCCTCACTATACAGAAGGGCAAGCAGAAGTCCAGAGAGCACAAGCGGCTTCTCCAAAATCACACAGAGGAGCCAGGCTTTTCGCTTCTCACCCAACCTGGCTGTCTGCCCACTTTCTTCATAGGCACCCGCAGGGAGGCCCAGCAGGGCTCACAGCTTTCAGGAGCCGGACATGAGGCCCAGGTAGAGCCCCGCCGGCTGCTGTGGAGGCAGCCAGTGCCCACGGCAGCTAGAGCACTGCACAGGACCCTGTGTTCCCTCTTTCCTCCTCCACATGCTGCAGGAAAGCACATCCTTTCAAAATGAAAGTTGGCTAGAAGTAAGCAGATTAGTAGTGTTTATGTACTAGCACTTTATTAATTAAGTAGCCTGGCTACACTGAAACCTGGGCATTTAATTTAGATTTATGGGGATAATTTAAATTTATAAGATCAGTTATTATGCATTGAGTACAGAAAATGTCAATTGATTTTCATAGGCAATATTTATTGAAGTAGGAAGAAAGAAAGCTGCATAAAATGTAATTGCCCTGCTTTGAGTCTGAGCGCTGGCAGGGACTTGGGCAGGTGGAGGGGGAGGGGTCTCACCCCAGGAGCTGTTCTCTTCCTGCAGAGGATGGCAGTTTCACTTCCCCTCGTTAGTCATCTAAATAAAAGCTAGCATGATAGCGTGAATGAGATCCGCGTGGTAATCACAGTGCAAGACTCAGTCGGGCCACTTCTGGCAGGCAAGGGAGGGCAGAGAGGTGTGGGTTGGGGAGGAGGGTGGTACCCGGCTGGGAGCCCTGGCAAGGCCTGGCCTGTGACCTTGAGAAGCTCACCTCTTCTCCTTAGCTCTCAGTGCTGCTCTTTCCTCTGCCAGTTGATGTGTGGCAACCTCTCTGGTCATCATCCAGGACGTCAGCATTTTAAATCTGAGAAGCCACATCAGCCAGGCACTGGCATACCCAGCCCTGTCCCTCAGGCAGGTCAGCAAAAGTGCCAAGGACCAAGGACAAGGATGGCTGCCCAGGACATATCCCTGCAGAAACCACACTGGGTCCTTTCAACTCAAGAGATCTGGTCCAAAGAAAGCATCATAAAAGCATCTAGGAAAGCTCCAAGGTCCAAAGGAAGTAGAGGTGACACAGAAGTGAGTGACTGCAGGAGGCTCCCTGGGCTGGAGACCTAGGAGGGTGTGAGCAGGTCCCAGGAGCACTCACAGGTGATGATGACAGAAAGGAGACATCAGGGAGACAGGGCAGAGGAGGCCATGCAAAGATAGAGACAGAGACTGCAGTGCTCAGTCACAAGCCAAGGAGTGACAGGAGCCACCAGCTGCTGGGAGGGACAAGGAGCTCCATCACCTACAGTCTTCGGTCAGAGCCTGGCCCCATCAACACCTCGATTCCAGACTTCGGGCTTTCAGAACTGTGAAAGCATAGGCTTCTCTTCTTTTAAACCAAGTTCACAGTCATTCAGTACAGCAGCCACAGGAAATCCACGCAGCTGGAGACGGACAACACCTTTCAAGGCCAGTGGTGGTTGAGAAGATGGGAGCGCAGCTGCAGAGGGTGCTGTGAAGCTCTTGTCGCCTGATCGTGCAGTTTACTGGCCTCTATGATTCCCTCAGTGGTCCAGTTCAGCTCACTCTGAGGCCAAGACGGGCCATCTGAGCTGCATGGTCACTTAGTGTCCAGAACCAGGCATTCCATCTCCGACAGGGCCCAGCCAAAGCCCAGAGCTGGTCCTCAATTGGAGAATAGTTCCCTAGGGAAGATGACGAAGCCTTGCTCTTGTGTAGCGCAACTATTTCTGGGACCAGACTGGTCACAAGGCCCAGGGACCAGTGTGGCCCTGAGATTGGAACTCCTGCCAGGCCTTCCCTGGCCTAGAGTCCATTGAGAGCTCCAGGTTCTTTGGAATGTGGGCTGGGGCTGCATCTATGGGGAACATACTGCATTCTTGTTTCCCAAACTATTCTTGCTTCCTCCACGGTCAAGTAAGAAGCAGAAGCCTGTGTGTACTCCACAACCCCCAGGAAGATGGTTTAATTCTGATATTCATTTGTGGCTTTCCCTTGGCCACAGAACAATAAGGCCTCCTGCAGGGCAATCCGCTCTCTGGTGATGTGTTTGGGTTTTGAGCACAAAGTGTAAATGCACTGCTTGTTGTTTTCTGTCTACAAACTCTCCCAAGCTGTTCTGAGTCACCATTGCACTCTGTGTTCCTTATAATGGCTCTGATTGCTGCCTCAGAGGCCACGTGTAGCAACCACCTGGTCACCAAAGCCGCGTGCTGAACAGGTGCTTTGTTCTGGGTGAGCACCAGCGATGACCCCCATGGTTGAACGCCACTGCCTGCCTCAGAGTACCCCCACCCCATTCTCCCTCGCTGTTTGTCGAGTCCTTGCCAGGTCCCAGCCTCATCGTGTCAGGACACCCACCTCCAAGGTCCGTCTCTGAGTGTTGGTTTTCTGGTCACCTAGTGATTCTAAAACTATGTTGCCCACGCTTCAGTGGCAAGCAGCTGAAACTACACTGAGAATTGAAAAGAGGAGGAAAGTACCCAGAGTCCAGAAAGAAATCCATGAGAGGGCTGGAAGAGCAGGCACTGGCAAGAGAAGAGGCCTGGGGGTTGAGAGACCCACTTCCTGTGACAGGACAGCATTCCTGCTTTCTTGCAGCCTCCGAGGCCAAGGCCAAGCTGCTATCTCTGCTGCTGGCATAGTCACCAAATCCACTACTGCCTTGCCAGAGCCACCCAAGGGTGGTGAAACTGATAGCCACGTGGTGCTGCTGGATCCTGCCCCATAAGCAGCGCTGGAGGTCAACTGGGTCTTCCCCATCCCCACCCTACTACCTCCTATGAGGACCCTCCATGTTCCCTGCAGAGTGTGCACTGCAGGGAAGGGAGACTGGAAAATCCAGCTGGCCAAGGTGCTAAGCAGAGGGCTGGTACTTGTGAGCAAGTGATCTACACAGGGCTCTGCACTTGGGCTTTGGAGCTAAGCAGAAGAGCCCAAGGCTCTGCTCTGTGCCCTAGAGTGTGTCCTTTACTCTCCCAGAGCCTCATGTTACACAAGGATATGGTGGGGATCAGAGCATCACTGATAATTCTACAGTAAAGGATTCAGTAGTACGGGAAAAGCTCCGTGGCAGAGTCTGGCATCAAAATGCACTCACCCTCTAGTAATTGATGTAGTCAGTTTCAGCCTCACCCCATCCTACTTCTAACCTTGAACAAGCGTTTAGGCCTCTATGGGCTCTGTTTTCTTATCTGCAAGGTGAATGGAGGTGGACTAGCGGCTCCCAAGTTCCCACCAGACCTAAGTGGTATGGCCGAGCCATCCTGAAATGGAACAGACAGGCTGGGGCTGACAGGAGGGATGGAGGAGGCTCAGATTGCTGGCAAAGGGCCAGCAGGAAGTGAAGGCTCGTAGGAAAAGATGCTCCTACACAGCCAAAAACAAAAGTAAAGAGGCGAGAGTTTGGGGCTGCACACTTTTCTGGAGGACACGCTCGCTTTCAAACAATTCCTCCTTGGCCCCTTAAAGTTCCCTGCATCTCCAGGCTAATGTCACCATCGGCAGGCGTAACTTTTGTCCCTCCATTCCTTCTGATGTGCTCCCTTTCAACACTACTCGATGGACAAGAAATTGCTGGGAGCGGCATTTGCTACACGTTGCAGTCTACCAAGAAAGGGAGCCTTAAATGCAATCCATCATGAAGATTAGGTTTGTAAGCTCAGGGCTCTGTGAGGGCCTCAGGGCCTGAGCTTGGAGACTCTTCTTATTTGTACTGGAATTATGAACTTAGACCTGTTGGAACTCAGGTCTGAGAGCCACTGAGAAGCCTGAAGAAGCCCTGGGGTCCACTTGGTGGCTGAGAGCCTGTCCAGCACAGGAGCAAGATTTCCACGCTACTCTGCCACCTGCTAATTAATGCCACTCACTTAATTTTCCTGAGACTTGGTACTTTGTTTATAGTAAAGAACAGTAATATCTAGAACAACGGTGGCAAGTGTTTTAGCACTTCAATGTTATAAACAGCCCACTTGCGCTTGTGTGTCATAGGTTCGCCATCAATGATCTAGAGCAGTGGTTCTCAACCTTTCTATTGCCATGACCCCACAATACAGTTCCTCATGTTGCGGTGACCCCAAACCAAAGAATAATTTTGGTGGCTACTTCAAAACTATAATTTTGCTACAGTTATGATTTTATGATGGCTTTAGGCGACCCCTGTGTTTTGGCCATTCGACCCCTGCCGGGGTCACGCCCCACAGATTGAGAACCACTGATCTAGAGTAATAGGCACCTGTGCTAGTTTGGCCCATCTAGCAACCCTGCCCCATTTTCAGGGCCCAGAGCTTCCATCACCTTCCTTGCAGAGACAAGGGCTTCTTGCCCTACCTAGCATTCTAGGCAGGTTATCAGTGATTCTGTCCTACTCCTCTCTTCAAAGTCACGTGCCAGTTTAGACCAATCACAACACTCCATTTCCCTAGGAAATGCTGATTGGGCCAAGTGAAGCACATGACTAAAATTAGACCTATCAGAGTCCTTACTTGGCACTTTATATATAGGCATTAAAGAGAGCAGCTCTCACTTCCCTCTGGAGTCACCAGATAGAATGATGTGAGCGTGGACCTGCTGACTGTTACGTTTCCCCTTGACCTTTCTCTTTCCTGCTTTGTGACTAAATGCAGCACCAGAGGGAAAGATGCTCCTACACAGCCAGAAACAAAAGTAAAGAGTTGGTGAGATAGAGAGAATGAGAGATCCAGTGATATAATTGGAGCCCCTGAGTCCTGCTGGGCCTGAAGCGAGTCTCTGGAATCATGCACAGTTCTAGAAGCTACTAAACTCCCTCTCTGGTTAACAGCATGACTATTTAGGTTCAAAGTGTAGAAGATCTAACTCAAGTTACTCTAACTAAAGAGGGAGTTTAGTTAGATGCTCCATAAAGACTGGCATCTCCTCCAGCAGGATGGGCTCCCTGGTGTTTGTCACTGAGATTGTAGGTACCAGGAGGGTCTGTCGCTTAGCTGGGAGCTGCCCAGGGCAAGTACAAAATGTGATGCCCTCAGCGTCTATTTCCATCTCAGCACTTGGGGCACAGAGGATGCTCAGGCGACATCTGATGAGTAGACAGTGCCTAGGTCCCCCTCCTCTTCCTCCTCCTGACCCTTATGCTGCTCAGGACCCCCATCCACAATGTCTCCTCCAAACACCCCTTGTGCCAGCCTAAGTCATCCTCCTCCAACCTTTTTCTCCAAGGTGGAATCTCCTCATTTATTCGGTCACTTGTAGCACAGTTATTTATGAAGCTCCTCCTGTAAAGCATCTAGAAGCACAGTTCTAGGTGCCAGGACAAGAAGTATGACTAGGAGACAGGTGGCCAGCTCCCGTGCATTTCCTTTGGGGGTGCTGTGGAGTGCTCCTCAAGGTCAGGCAGGCTCTGAAGTGTGCTCATCAAACATCTCATGGGAGAGGGGGACGCTGGCAGGCTGAGAAGGGGCTGGAATAAAGGTAACCCCATTTTGACACTGTCTCCCCTACCATGCCCCCCAGCCCCTTGCATTGGCTGTTCCAGGAGGTCTAGCATGAGGAAACAAACCCCAAAGGGAATGGAGGTGAAGATAACAGAGGAACAGAGAGACAGCAGTAACCCTTCCTAGAGCTGGCCTAGGATGGCAGGGGCCAGAGGAGAGTAAGCAGTAGGCCAAGCAGCATTGCAGGTGGGAAGAGGACTAGCAGAGCTTCAAGGCAGGCTTGTCAGGCTCCTTGGCAGTGCCTTTGTCAAGGCTGGACTGCTTTCTACTCTTGGAGCTGCAGGCTCAGATTTGAATCCAGGAGAGAACAGGAAGAAGCCCTCCAGTCTCTCCCATTGGAGGAACCCAGTTGAAACCAGCTAACAAGAGAGGCCCCGACCCAGCTTCTGCAGGCTGGTGTCACAGGGAGAACTGGAGATTGAATGGGGAGTGGCAAAGAACCCACTGAAACTGGTGCTGCGCATGGATCCTGAATGGTGTCCCAAGGCCCGTGTCTTAAAAGCTTAGTCCTGGGGCTGGGAAGATAGATCAGTGGTCTAAGCACCTGTCTGGCAAGCACGAGGACTAGGGTTCGATCCCTGGCATCACAAGGTTGTGCTTGCCTGGAAATCTCAGGCACACTGCGTGTGGTGCATGCCTACAATCCTAGTGCTGGGGAGGCTGAGACAGGAAGAACGCTACAAGTCCAAGCTGCATAGTGAGGCCGCCCTTGCCTCACCTAATTAATTAATTAATTAATTAATTAAAAATAATTTATAATAATATTTATTTATTTAAAAAGTTTAGTCCTCATTTTCTGATACTGAGAGGTAGTGGAACAGTTAGATGGTGGGGCCTGGTGGAAGAATGTAGGGTCATCTGGGACATGGCCTAGAAGTGCATTTCCTGTCCCTCTCTTGACTTGCTGGTTACCAAAAGCTGAACTGTCTTCCTCGGCCACACATTCCCACTGCAATGTCCCAAACCACCCTAGGCTCAAAGACAATGAGGCCCAAATGGGCTATGCACTGAAACCTCACAAACAAGTTCAAATGCAGCCTTTTCTTCTTATGAGTTGTCTCTCTCAGGTATTGTATCACAGCTCTGGAAAGCTAATGAACCCAGATGAGGATGAGAATATTCCTCAAAAGCTGCTTGGTGCTGCTTCAAAATGCTTTCAGGCATATGTTATATTTTTATAAATATTTTATATTTTGGTATTAATGGAATGCTTCACAAATGGATTGTTTTATTTTGTGATGCTCTCTTAAAAGGAAATTAGATGGTTTCATGCTCAGGTAGAGATGAAATGAACTTCACCTCAGGACCCCATCTGAAAAGTGAGTCTGCACATGCATTTGGAGCTCTGCTGTGTGTGTGGCCTTGAGAAAATTCCTTGCCTTTGAGCCTCAGTTTCCCCAAGCTGCACCAGCGGCCTCTAATGGGCTTTCAAGACTCCAGCAATGGGCCAGGAGCCTCTTGAGAAGCCAGTCGACACCAGCAACTTGAGACTGGCGGGTCCTGATTATGAGAGATGGATAACTGAATTTACTTATAGGGAGGAAAAAAAAAAATCCAAACAAATGTCTCTGGGAAGACACCTGGGAGCATTTACAGGATGATTAAAGTGCAATGATGAACACATGTGATTAACAGTTGCTAGGACATGTGGGAAGGCCAGGGCCAGGTGCTGCCATGGCCACCTGGGGAGGAAGGAGAGAGCCTGGGACAGCGGGAGCGGCGAAGGGATCATCCCAGGCAGGTTTCTGCTTCAGGGGCATCCACAGACAAGGCCCTGTCTCTCAGAGCCGCAGTTTCCCCAGATGTACAATGAAGACGTCAAGCAGATTGTCCCCGTAGCCCCGACCAGCCCTTGACCAATATGGAATGGGGAGCACTAGTTCCTAGGTCTTCAAACCAGGGACAGACGATCCCAAGCTCCATGGGCTGAGTTGAGTCTGGTCCACTTCTTACCAGCTTTGTGACTTCGGACACCTTCCTCCTAGCCCTGTGCCTCAGTTTACGTCGGTGGAAAGAGGAAAGCATAGAGCCATCTTGCCAGCTTTAATTCTGCGGCAGTGCTGTTTCTCTACTGTCTGTCCGTTCTTTTGTTCTTTTCACCTTCCCCCACCTTCATTATGTATAATTCTACTTTGTCTTCTGTGTTGGCTGGAGTCTCAGTTACTCTTCTCTCGTTGCTGGGACAAATATCCAACACTGAAAATGAAGGAAGGAAAGGTTTATTTAGCTCACAGTTACTGGAGGTCTCAGTCCTTACTCAGCTGGGCCCAAGGCAGAGCAGCCCATGGCAGAGAGCAACCTTTCATGGCGGTGGCAAAGAGCAGAGAGCAAAGTGGGGGGGGCAGCAGCAACAATGGCGGCGGAGAGCAGGTCTGTCTCCCTTATGTTGCATTCAGGCTATCTGCCCCAGGCTGGGTGCTGCACTCGCACCCATAATCCCAGCTATATTAGACCCATATCCTAGCCGTACTAAGATCCATAATCCCACTAGATCATGAGTTAATCTCAAACCCTAGAAGTCCCTGCCCCATGACCGAATGAGGCTTTGTGGGGGGAGGGACACCTAGACACAAACTGTAACAGCTGGTTAGCTGCTACCCTCTACTGTGTACTTTGTGTAGCTTTGGGGTTCATAGGACATGTCATTGACTTAACACGGTCTGCTCTACTCCCCATAGAGCTTCGGAACCTCACGGGTTCTTTCTATCTCACCTCTTCCATTTTGGTGTTGTTGTCAGGCACTTGACTTCTACATGTGTTGGGGACCCCACTCTACACTGTATTCTTGCCCAATATATTGTGCGTTCATGCACATGTAGGCAACATGCTCTTTTGCATGGCTATGCAGTGTTCCATATGCCACCATTTATATATCCTTTAATCCACTGAAGGACAACTTGGGATGCTCTCCCCTTGCTATACCTCTCACCCACTTCCTTGTTTCCTAGAAGGCTCTGTGAGCCCAGATTTAAATTTCAATGTATACATTTGGGAAGAAGAAGAGAAGCGCCCCATATGAGGAGCTTGGGAGTATCTGTGATGGGGCCAGGGGAACAGCATGGCCACTGAGGGACCACTGTTCCCACCTGCTCTCTCCAGGGGATTAGACTGGTCATCTTATAGGGTCCCTGCCAGTCCTGATGTCCTGTGTCTCCTTAACTAGGAGTCAGGAAACTTGAGCTTGTACATGGAGGCTGGGAGAGGACAGCGGGTTAGCAGCAGCTCTGAGCCAGGCCCTGGGTGGGAATATTTCAGGGATGCAGAGGCCAGTGGCAAGAGGACAGACTCAGAGTGGGGCCACTCACAAGGGACCCCAGGCCTGGGCAGCAAGTGGAAAGCAGAGCGTAGGAGTAAGCACCCTGGACAGCCAGCTGTGGTCTCCTGCAGACTCGCTGTGTGACCTTAGGCAAGTCAAGGTCTCTCTGGTTCAGCTATTCCACCTGCCAGAAGATGATCATCCTGCCCTGAACGCACAGCTGTTGGGAAAACTGACAGAGCTCGAGGTGGGAAACCTAGTCTGAGAAAGGAAGTGTGGGCACAGAGCTCCACCCAGCCTCCCGGTGATTGGCCAGTCCCTGATTCTCTCAACCCTGAGAACTCAGTTGATTGGAGAAGGCAGGGATTTTATGTAAATAAGTCTGTTCCCTCCCAGTCACCATCATGCGGGCCTCACCCTCGCAAACTAGAGCCTCTAGGGGTGGCTGGAGCCTTGTGAAACGCTGATTGATTGTCTAAGTGCAGCCAGTCTAGCTGCCTCTCCTAGGATCCGTGCTGCCCCACCTCTCCAGCACTGACCGCCCCTGCCTCATCTCTGACCCTCATCCCTGGCTGTGTGCCACTGGGTGACGACTGCACCACTCTATGTCTTTGCTTAGTGGAAACAAGAAAACCTCCTTCAGACTCTGCTCGTAAACAGGCTTGCCTTTGGCATCCCTGGGAAGCCTGCTGGGTGTGAGGCCCTGGTCTGGACAGAAAGCACAGAGACCCACAGTAGAGAAGCGGCCCTGTTCTGCAGCACCAAGCATGGGGGTGGGTTTTCAGGTCCTGCAACAAGGAGTTGGCTGGGCAGACAAGGTGTCTGCATTCGTCATTTTTCCACTGCTGACATAGAACTGAGGTGACTGACTCAGAGGAAGGTCTGTTTGGGTTCACAGTGTCAGAGGTTGCTCAGCCCTGATGACCTTGAGCCTGTGGTGGGGGCACGCAAAAGGGTGAGGGCAGATGGAGGCGGAAGCAGCTTACATCATGGCAGCCAGGTAAGGGGCAAGGGTCCCAGTATCTCCTCCAAAGTCATGCCTTCAAGGCTTTGCTTCCTCACTAAACTCTGCCTCTTAAAGGCTCCCCAATAGCATTATTGTCTGGGGGACCAAGCTTCCATTCATGGGCTTTTGGGGGCACTGTCTGGTTCCTGAGAACTGAGGCTGTACAGACTGGGTGGGTGACCTTTGCTGAGCGGGTGTGTGACCCACGCAGTGCCACAGAGCAGGCCACTGGCAGAGCCCTGCCAAGGAGAGTGTGTCAGCATCGAGTGAGGACAGACACTATGTGACCCTTGTTCTCCTGCAGTCACTTTCTTCCCCCACAAGACTGAGTGCCAGTGAGATGCCCCATTCATGGGTGTGACGGGTTCAGGCCCATGTGGAAGCCTGCTGAGTCATCAGGACCTCTCTCCAAGACGGTGAGGAGCCCCAAAACAACTGCTCTTCTTCCCAGTTCTTCCACCACCCCTTTCTGTGCATGCCAAGAGATCTCCAATGAGCTGTAACAACGTCATCACCCTTCCTCCCAAAGCCCCGCCCCAATCAGAAAACTATAAAAGCAGTTGCCTTCCTTTGTCTGGTCAGAGGATTCTAGTATCTTTCTCTCTACAGTCCCCTCATGCCCATAATAAAAGCCTGTCACATCTTTCCTGTCTCTTTACTTCACTGAAAACGCTAACAAGATAGAGACCAATTCTTAGCTGGCTCCTTTCCCCTCAGGCCAGCCGAAGGTCCTAGGGGGAGGCAGACGAAAATGGGCTGGTCCCGCTGGGTCTCCAGAAGGAGGTCCTTCAGCTCCCATCTCCTCCCTTGCCCCTTCCCCCAGCAGTCCAACCACAGAACTTCCGGTGCTCCCAACAGGCCTTGTTCTCCAGCTTCCCGCTAAGCTCCTCCTCTCCCCTCTCTCCTTTCAGCACCTCCCTTCCCACCACTGATAAGAGGATTTTTAATTATTATAATTATCACCTGAAAAATTGGTTCCTGCCACAGATAATTAAATAAGATTCCGTTCTACTCTTCCCGTTTCTTCCCTCACCTTTAAGTGTGACAGTGGGTGTCCTGGCACCTGGAAAGGAGAGTTCTGAGCGGCTCTGAGGGGGATGCATAGGAAGGAGGAGGGGAGGGGAGGTGAAGACCTGTCAGGCAGGAGGGGTGACGAACTGGACTGAGTGTGCACGTGTGTATGTGACATTCAAGCATATGCTCCTGGGGCCCCTGTGTAAGGAGAGGAGCAGCAGCACTTGGTCAGATCAGAGTATGGGAGACGGGACTGATCACAAGGATGGTAAGAGGCACCTGGGGCTTGGGTGGCAGATATAGGAGCAGGGCTATCCTTGGGGTGGCAGCTGGGACTTGCAGCTGAGGTGCCCTCTTCCTGGCTATTTATCTCCCTCTGTGAGCCCCTTTTATTTCTCACCTGCAGATTGACTCAGAGATTGCACCTCCTATTTTTGACGTTGAGTGGTGAAAGTTTAGAGCCATGGGCAGGTCCCCAGGTGACTGCCTTGACAGGGCTAGTTATAGGCATTTTCCTCCCCAGGTAAGGGGATGGGTGATCAACCATCCTGGTTATTCTAAAAGTCAGGCAGCTGGCCACGCCCATGGGACAATGTGATAACCTCTCAGGTAGCAGAGCGTGGGCCCATGAGTGTTAGATGTCAGGTCAGAGGGGACAGAAAGCAGGCTTGGCGTGGCTGGGGACTCCCTCAGGAGGTCTGCCAGCTATGGCTTGCACAGGGGTTTCTTCTCTGAACTGGAGCTTCATTGTGGGCCAATCTATACAGAAAGCGGATTGTGCCCGTGGCTTGGGACTGGGGCTGGGTACCTCCTACTGCAGCCTCTGGATTCCTCCTTGCTCGTTTCTCCCCTCCTCTTTTCTTGCCTTTGTGCTTCTGCTGATAAATAGCAAAGAACTGCCTCTCCCAAAGGAAAAGCCCTGATTAGTGAGTGAGTGGTGTTTGCCAATGTCCGTGGTGTAAACACTTCCTTCCACTCAAGTCAGTTTCAAGCCACCCATGAGATACCACTGGACAGGAAGCTTGTAAAAGACCTGAGTCGCAAGCTATCACAGAATCCTTCCACCATGCAGGTGCAAAAGATGCAAACAGCCCTGAAAGCCAGCACAGCAGCTTGATAGTAGGAGGTAATTAAGAACTGATTGAGTTTTGAGTATTTATTCCCTTTGTTTTTAATGTAATTTAGTTCATCACAAGTTAACATAATAATATTTAATAACATCTGTGATAAACAACTGGCTGACAAATTCTCAGAGCCTTTGCCCTTGGTTCAGGCTGGCTAGAGCTGACGCCAGTGCACTGCTGCCCCCTCCAGTCACGCTTCTCACTCCAGCGCTTGATCCTGCAATTATGCAAACAAAAATGTGCTTCCTTTCTTGAGCCTATGCAATAGCTGAGTTCAGAGGCTGGCCTCACCCCAGCAGCCTCCCTAATGCAGTACTTAACACTTTCACATTCATATTTATTCCTTTTATCATCAGAAATGATGGTTGCATTTCTTATTTAAATCTCCCTTTACCAAACTCAGTCCATCCAGAGAGGGTAAGAGGGGAGAGTTCCCGGAGATTTTTCTGAGCAGTTAGCCCTCCAGTACCCATGACAACAATCACAATCACAAAGGAGGGGCATATGGCCTGCAGGGTCTTCCTGCAGACCCCATTTGTGCTTCATGGGTGGTAACCCATGCCCCAAATTCCTGTCCTAGCCTTGTTTATCTGGTGGACTCTTGAAGGATAAACTTGTTTAAGTAGGAAAAGGACCACTTCCCCATTTTGCAGATGGAAAATTGAGGCCCAGGGTGAGTAAGATCTTGCCCAAAATTGCTGATCCTACCAGGAACGCTGCCAAAGAAGACCCCTGGTTGCCCCAGCCTGGCTCTTCCCCTGTCCCTCTATTTCCAGCCCCATTGGAACAAGAGGAGAAGCAATGTGAGGATGACCCAGAGTTGGGGACCAGGGCTCCTCAGCCGTGATACTGGGACAGCTGCTCTCCCCAGAGCCCAGCTGCCAAGGCCAGTATGTGGAAGGGTGTGAGGTACGAGTCCCTGCTCCACCTCCACAGAGCCATCACCCCGTGAGGTCACTCGTAGGTTTCAACCGACCTCAGAGTTTAACCTGAGTCTCCCCGTTCTTTCCTTTCTCTCACTAACCAGAGCCTACAGCCTGGGCAACTCCTAGCTGTCTAATGACTCCATTCATTTTCTCTCCATTGACAGAGCGATATCTAGTGGTCCATCCAATCATGATCTTTCCTCCAGGAAAATCTTTAGAGCCCCCTCTGCTCTCAGATCAGATTCCCACCCCTCAGCTCCAAGAACTGGGGGACCTGTCCTTACTTGCTGCTATAAGCTCATCCCTGCACCCCTTGAGTGCTCCCTCCAGGTTCCACTTCCTCCCCTCTACTCGAGAATTTTGCTCACCTGGCTTGCAGGAAGCTCGTCTGATTACCAGCCCCACCTTGGCCCAGTCTGTCCCTCTTGCAAGTGCCTGATGGGATCCCACCTGTGCTGGGCACTTTGAACCCCATTTTCCCATCCACCATATGCTTCACAAATGTCGATTTGGGAGCCAAAATGTCCGCAATGGAAAGCAAGTTTCTAACCCTGATGTTTACATTCGGGGCCTGAAGTCCCTAATGAAGAGAGAGGTATTGGATTCAGGTCACTGAGCAAGTTGCTGGAATGACACTTACTGCCCCACCCACCTTTGCAGTGTAGAGCCCAGCTGAGAATGGCATGGACAAGCCAGGAGAATCCTTGGGGCTCTCAATCTGCAGTCCAGAGCTAATAAGAATCTCTGAGGGGCAGGGGAGATAGCTCCATGGCACAAGCGCCTGCCTGGCAAGTGCAAGGTTGTGAGTTTGAACCCCAGTCCCACAAAAAAAAAAAAAAAAAAAAAAAAAAAAAAAAAAAAAAAAAAAAAAAAAAAAAAAAAAAAAAAAAAAAAAAAAATCTCAGAGTTGGAGCCAGAGTTGGAGCCAAGAAGCCTGGTATAGACTGTATCCTCCAGGGCATTTGATGAGCTATAGATATGTAGACTCAGAGATACCTCTCCCAAGTTCCCCTTGTTCAGGGAAGGCCCTGTGACCCATAAGAGTCAATGAATTGCATTGAAACTTTTGCTGGAGATGGAAAGACAAAGAGACTTACTTTTCTTTCTGCCAGAATTTCAGCAAAGAGTGTGAAGGCTGGCCCTGCCACAGCCACTCTTAAACCCAGAGTTGCCCCTTCTGGACTGCAACCGGTCCATGCTGCTTTTCTTCTCACTGCCTGTACCTGCAAATGCTGGCATAACTATAATGTGCCTGTGCTGCTGCTGCCCCGCCCAGGACTCAGTTTTCCCACCTACACAGGAGAGGAACTGTGTGAAGCCTCACAGTCAATGCTGGTCTGATGTTCCAGATTCCTAGTAAACCTGGGGCCTGGTGAGCATTGGAGCTTTGGAGACAGGCAGGGAGATGTCTTGCTGAATCCCCAGGGCTGGAGAGACAGAGCCGGCAAACAGTAGGAGGGATACTGATACAGACAAGGCACTCGCAGCTTTTGCTTATTTGCCTGCTGGGGGATTTGGCTGCGGAAAAATGGTTCCAAGGGAGAGAAAAGGAGCTTCTTGCTGAGGCTATGGAGGAAAGGAAGAGGCTTACATGGCGACAATGATACTCCTAGACTCACAATAATTGCTCTAGCTTCTCTGTTTTGTAAAATATATTCTCTGCTGTAACATGTCCATGGCTCTGGGGAGAAAGCAGGCCCCAGGAGATAAGGATGCTCAGAAAGCTGAAGCGGTTCACCCAAGGGCACTCAGTCACACCGGGCTCTGCCAGGCAGGGCTTCAGCCCATCTCCATATTATCATTCCTAATCTCCCCAGACAGCTGGGCTGGGGTGAAATGTGGCAGAGCCTGCAGCCCACACTCTAGGAGACCACATCTGGCTCTAGGGGACCCTCCCCTTGTCATTTCATGAGATATCAGGAGCCTGGGACAGTAGGATAGCAAGGGGAATGGCCATGCCACACACTGTGGCATTGAGACCACACCCTTCACCCTTCCTGGCTTCACAATTCGGGGGTGTCAGGTGGGGATCAATGACAACCTCTCTGCCCACCAGTCTCACCTATAAGATGGGACCAGTAAGATCCCCTTCCAAGAGCTACTGAGTTCAAAGGTGAGGCAAGTTCTAACTCAACTGTTGAGTTCTAACATATGCAGAGTTGCTCTAAAGGGCCTCAACACAGGAAAGTCCATGTGAGTGTCATCCTGACTTCCTTTGTTGGGAGAGAGTGATCCAGGCTGGTCTAGCACCTCCTATTGGTCTCAAGGCTCCTACCTGAATCCCTGGTCTTAACTTTAAGATCCCACCCTGGCCTGGGCCTTCTTCACTGTCCACACAGAGAGCAGCCTTCCCTACTCTTGGTCTTTGTGTGGAGCTCAGCTGTGCGGATTTGAGTTCCTTTCTCAGAAACTTCCATCCAGACAGCTCACCTGCCAAGCTTTTTGCCTGAGCCTTGCCTGACCCTCCTTAACTTACTCTGAGCCTGTGTACCTCCTTTATCCAAAATGGCCAGGCCTCTTTGTCCTGACTCCTTTACCAACCTCCAACTACAGGTGGTGCCAGGCAAGTTGCCTCTCTTCCTAGTGCCACTGTTTCCTCCTCTGGCAACTGGGCATGCTCACCCTACCTGGCTTCACTCACAGAATTAGACTGCAGATCAGATGGAGGAATGGTTGGGTGGGAACCAGAAGAGGCATGGAGAATGTACCTCCCTTCATTCCTGTTGGAGCTGACTCTGGAAGATGGGCTCACCCCTGCAGCTCACAGACCCCTGCAAGTCCAAATACTAAACAGGGGGTGTCCACTCTTGGAGGGATACTGAGTCCCCAGACTCCCCAGTGGCAAGGACTGAAGGTGGGTGTGTGCAGGAGCATACTGCACCTCTGCCAACTCACGCCTGTGTGTGTGTGTGTGTGTGTGTGTGTGTGTGTGTGTGTGTGTGCACACACGCGCATGCGCTTTGCAGGGGAAGGCACTTCGGCAGTCCTTCTGGGGAAAGAAGACTAAAGAGCCTTCCCTAACCCTAAATAAATAAATGACAGCGTGCCCACACACTGCATCGTTCTGTGCTTGGTGAGAAAGTAATTGGGGTTTCCAAAAGCTAACTTACTAGCTTGAACTCCTGGGAATCAGGAAATGAAACCAACCCAGGTCTGACCCCAAACCCTTGCTCTTAACACTCTGGCAGCGACCTCAGCCAGCCTCCTGGGATGGCTCACTCGGTACCAGCTGGCTTGGCACTCAGACACACACCTTGCCTTTGCATCTTTAGTTGCCTCCCAGTGGGTCCTACAAGCTGGTCTTTGTTTTGCCCTCTGGAGCTGCACAGTGACTCTAATCTCTTTAGTAACTGCAAAATAAATTTAATAAACTCCATTATGGTATGTAATCTCACACACAGGTTGCAAAATTTCTGCACTTCAGACTTTTTCATAATAGCACCATGGAAGCTGCAGAGATTAGAGAGTAGATTATGTCACCAGGAGAGATCAAATGAACTGGCACCATCGGGCAGGTTGGATTTGCATTAAATTAGGACGCAGGTACAGGCCATTTAACTCTGTGAGGACTAACCTTAGGGTTTCCTAGGATACTCAAAAGTAGAGACACTTGAGGCATTTCTTTTAAAAAATATCAAATTCATGACTAACATCATACGTGGTGGTAAAATTTTATTTATTTATTTATTTATTTATTTATTTTGGTGGTAAAATTTTAAAAGCTTGTCCTCTAAGATCAGGAAAAAGAAAAAGATACTCTCTTCTGTGCCACCGTTGTAGCAAGAAAAGCAAATAAAATGTATCCAAATTGATTTTAAAGTGGTTTTCTGTTCAGAAAAGACATAACTTTATATATTGGAAATCGAAATCCTAATAGCTGTATGCCTGTATGTGTACACACACACACACACACACACACACACACACACACCTGGTAGAACTACTTTAAAAGCTCATCAAAGCTATAGAACACTAAATCAAAGTACAGAAATCACTTCATTTCTAGGCACTAACATAAACAATCTAAAAGGGAAATTAAGAAAACAATCCATCTACGGTAGTATTAAAAAAATACTAAGGAATTAATGTCAGCAAGACTGCCAGAGACACATACAATGAAAACTTCAAAACGCTGCTGAAAGACATTAAAGAAGATGCAAATTAAAAGGAAGATGTTCCGTGTTTACAGGTTGGAAATCTAACATTGTTAAGGAGTCAGTGCTGCTCAACTTGATGATGTTTTTTTTGTGGAAGTAGAAAAATTCATCCTAAACTTTAGATGAAGTCTCAAGAGTCTCCAAAAGCCAAAACAATCTGGAAAACAAAGGACAAATTTGTAGATCTTAAATTTCCTGATTTCAAATGTATTACTGTGCTTTAGGAGTAAAGGCGGTGTGCTGCTCTTATAAAGACAGACGTGTCTGCCAGTGGAGTAGTACAGAGCTCAAAAGCAAGCTTCGAATGTACCTTCATGATTTTGAACAGTGCTGTAGAGATCACTTGATAAGAGAACAATCTTTTCAACAACTGCTGCTCGGAAAGCTGGCTAACGCCATGCAAAACAATGATGTTAGATTCCTACCGACACCATATGCAAAATTAACACAAAAATGAATCAAAGATCTGAATGCTAAAGCTAAAACCAAAAAGCCCTAGAAGAAAATAGAGAAAAAGTTTCATAACATTTTGTTTTTCCGGCTGAGGCAGGAGGATTGGTGCGAGTTCGAGACCAGCTTGGGCTACCAAAGTGAGCCCAAGGCCAGCCTGAACTGCATAATGAGACCCTGTCTCAAAATGACCAAAAAAAAAAAAAA
>PVJA010035080.1:0-22064 GCA_004027025.1 Myocastor coypus
AAAAAAAAAAAAAAAAAAAAAAAAATTAAAGTGTGAGGATGTAACTCAGGAGTAGCTGGGCTTTGGAACCACTGAAGATAAACTACCATTCAAGGAAATGTCCCTAAATAGAAAGCCGGGCGTGGTGGCTCACGCCTGTAATCCCAGCACTTGGGAGGCTGAGGCAGGAGGATTGGTGGGAGTTCGAGACCAGCCTGGGCTACAAAAATGAGCGCAGGATCAGCCTCAACTGCATAGCGAGACCCTGTCTCAAAAAAGACAAATAAATAAATAAATAAAAAATAAATAGAAAGCAGACCCTAGCTGGGTGTGGTGGCACATACCTGTAATCCCAGCACTTGGGAGGCTGAGGCAGGAGGATCAGTGTGAGTTTGAGATCAGCCTGGGCTACAAAACTGAGTTCAAAGGGCCAACCTGAACTGCATAACAAGACCCTGTCTCAAAAAGACAAAAAGACAAAAAAAAAAAAAAAAAAAGACAAGCAAGCAAGCAAGCAGACCCTGGGAAAACAAGGACCTGCTAGTCAAAAGATGTCAAGGAGAAAACTGGTGTCAACTTCCAAGTCTGGACCTTAAATAGCCAGTCTGCCACAGCTCTGTACCATATTAGCCATATGCTTCAGAACAAGAGGGACTTATGGGCTGGGGAGTTGGTTCAGTGGTCTAAATGCTTGCCTGGCAGGCCAAGACCTGGGCTCAATCCCCAGCACCACATGCTGTACTGTGCTGGCCACCAAAGCCAGGAGTAGTGGCACACGTCTGTAATCCCAGTGCTGGGGAGGATGAAACAGGAGGATCACTACAAGTCTGAGCTGTGTAACAAGACCTTGTCCCAAATAAATAAAATTTTTTGTTCTTTAATTTAAAAACACAAGAAGACAATAGGGACTTATGTAGAACCACCAAAAATTAAAAACAGCCATAGCAGTACTAGTATCAGCCAATAGAGGCCTGCAGTTCCTGCCTGATGCAACCAGCCAGCCCTCTGACAAGATGGATGTAGCTACAGACAACAGCTCAGAGCACAAATCCCTTGTGTGATCAGGGCTCCACAAGTACTTCCTTGGGTCATGGACTGGCTTCCTCCTGGCTGTCATAACTATATGTGCTCTCCCAGTCAGGATTCTATTGATATCTTGCTGGGTGTGGTGACGCATGCTTGTAATCCCAGCACTTGGGAGGCTGAGGCATGAAGATCAGTGCGAGTTAGAGACCAGCCTGGGCTACAAAAGTGAGCTCAAGGCCAGCCTCAACTGCAGAGTGAGACCCTGTCTCAAAAAGACAAAATAATAACAATAATAATAATAATAATAATAATAATTTAAACTGGAGGCTTCCAGGGCTTTATGTATCATTATAGGACTAGAACTCACCGTATCAAAGGGTCCAAGGATGCCCTCACTGTCCAGACCTGCCCCTGGAATACAATGTATCTTAAAGGCACTGCCCAAATAGCCAAAAGATGACACACCATGAAAACCTCTTGATTATCCTTAGTTCTGCATTAAGATCTCATACAGGATATCTAGAAATGCCCTTCTCTTCCCATAGCCTTCTCCAACTCTCTAAAGTTCAAACTCTTGCAGCAACCCCTCCCAATAAGCCTCTGTCTCCAGTTCCCTGTTCCATCTATTCTCCAAGTCATATTATTGCAAATGAGTGAAGGAAGCAGCTGGGCTATGGTCCTGCCTACCTGGTCTCATGCTTTATTCCTTCCCAGCAAGGCCTACCTAGTAGCCCACTGTAGCACTGATTCCTGTCAGTCCCACCATACTAAATACCTTACAACAGGCAGTCATCATTTTTGAACAAGACAATGGGCTATTTTTAACACAAGGAATAGAACTGCAACCAGGTATGGCGGCATATGCCCACAATCCTAGTATTCAGGAGGCTGAGGCAGGAGGATGGCTGTAAGAGGCCAGCCTAGGCTATACAGTGAGTTCAAGGCCAGCCTGAACTACATTGCTAGACCCTGTCTCAAAAATAAACACTCAGGGCTGGTAAAATGGCTCAGCAATCTAAAGCACCTGTTTAGGCAACTATAGGACAGTGGTTCAATCCCCGGCACCACATGCTGTGCCTACCCCATCCACAGGGCAGGCTGAGCCATAACATAAAATTTATTTATTTATTTATTTATTTATATTTTTTTTTTTTGTCTTTTTGAGACAGGGTCTCGCTATGCAGTTGAGGCTGGTCCTGAGCTCACTTTTGTAGCCCAGGCTGGTCTCGAACTCGCACCAATCCTCCTGCCTCAGCCTCCCGAGTGCTGGGATTACAGGCGTGAGCCACCACGCCTGGCTCATAACATAAAATTAAAAAAAAAAAAACACTCAAAGGAATGGTACCACCATGTATGTCCATGGACCTTAAGTCAGTGTGGCATGTACTGGGGAAACAAAGCCTTAAGTGCTTCTAGGGAATAGGGGTCAGGAGGTCACTACAGAAAGGCATGTGCTGGAGGTTTAGGGTAGCTGGGCTTGGCAAGATGTACAGAAGAAAGATCTGGGCTCCAATTTAGTCTGGCCACTTACCAGCTGTGTGTCTTGAGAAGGCACTCCCTGCCCTTAAGATCGTACTGGCATAAGTAACACTCTGAAGGGCTGTGGCCAGGTACACAAATGGCCTAGCACTGGCCCAGATCCTGTCCAGCATGGGTCTGTTGTTTCTTATCCCCACACCCCCAAACTTGAAAACTCAATTTATCAGAAGTGGGTATAGTGCTCACTTCAGCAGCATATATACTAAACTCAGAACAATTCAGAGAAGATTAGCACGGTCCTTGCACAAGGATGACATGCAAATTCGTGAGGCATTCCATATTTTTTTAAAAAGAGAAGTAAAAGTGGGCATTGCATCACCTACCAATAATCCTAGATACTCAGGGCTGAGCCAGGAAGGCCTGTCTGAAGGGTGGCCAGACAGCTCAGCGGATTCAAGTGCCTGCTTAGGCTGACACAGGGACTGGGGTTCAATCCCCTGCGTGTTGCGCTGGTCCTGCCCCTGGAGCAAGCTGAGATAACAATTGAGACTGAGTGTGGTGGGGCCCTGTCTGTAATCCCAGTGCTTGGGAGGCTGAATACAGTAGGATCAGTATGAATCCAATATATGTAGTGTGACCCTGTACTAAATACAATTTAAAAAAAAAACAAAGTGCTCGCTTTGGCAGCACATATACTAAAATTAGAATGACACACAGATTAGCATGGCCCCTGCACAAGGATAACACACAAATTCACGAAGTGTTCCATATTTTTCAGCTATAAAGAATGATAAAATAGAAGGCTTCATATATAAATGGATGTATCTTAAAGATATACTCATAAGCAAATAAATGAGACCTACATGTGTATATATCATATAGTCTCCCTAGTGTAAGAACTCAAAAGAAGAAATAAAAATGGATACGCATAGCTAGGCATGATGGCACACACCTGTAATCCCAGCACTTGGGAGGCTGAGACAGGAGGATTGGTATGAGTTCGAGACCAGCCTGGGCTACAAAAGTGAGCTCAAGGTCAGCCTGAACTGCATAGTGAGACCCTGTCTCAAAAAGACAAAAAAAAAAATAAAAAAAAAAATGGAGAGGCATAACACAGCTGAATAGGAGGAAATCAAGGACTTAAAGGTTAAACAATGAAGTGACTGCAAGTAGAAAACATAGGAAACATGGCAGGGGCAAAACCATGCACTTATATACACAGGATGAATTAGATAACGGTCCTAGGAACCTCCAAAATGTTTTTGACATGGAGCATAGCAATGTGTGATAATAAAAATATGCTTGGAATGCCTGTCCAAAAAAAAAAAAAAAGGCAGTCTGAACAACACAAAGAGACCCTGTCTCAAAGGCATAAAAAAACTTGGGGATGTAGCTCCATGTGAGACCCTAGGTTCAATCCTTAGTATTACTGGAAAAAAAAGAAAACAAAAAACACAGTGGGAATCTAATCCCAGTCCAGAATGGGGGAAGGGGGGTACCTCAGGGCAGGGAGTCAAACTGAGTGCCTTGGAAAACTACACATGGATGTCAAAGTCTAAGTGTGCTAATGTGGTAACCCATATGGTGAGCTAGCCCTGCTCTAAGGGTGGTTGACAGTCTGCCCCTCAGAACACCTCCTAGCATTGGTGTGTCCTGAAAAGGAGGACATGACAGAGCCACCCCAGAGTACTCTGAGGATAACAACAATTAATATTCTAAAGCATGAAGCCAGGTGTGGTGGCACATACCTGTAATCCCAGCACTTGGGAGGTTGAGGCAGGAGGATTGGTGCAAGTCTGAGATCAGCCTGGGCTACAAAAGTGAGCTCAAGGTGGGGCTGGGAATAGCTCCATGACACAAGTGCCTGCCTGGCAAGTACAAGGTCATGAGTTTGAACCCTGGTCCCCTTAAAAAAAAAAAAAAGTGAGCTCAAGGCCAGCCTGAACTGCATAGCGAGACCTTGTCTCAAAAAAAAAAAAAATCCTAAGGCATGAGATACACAGGAAACACTAATTATACATTCATGAAATAAATCAGATGGCTGAGGATACAGCTTAGTGGTAAGCTTAACATCCTCAGTGTGATTCCAGTACTAAAAAGTAAATAAATCAGAGAATAACCTCTCTGAGCAATAAGACAGCATCTAAACTGGGCATGGCGATGGTGGCAAATGTCTGTAATGCCAGGACTTGAGAGGCTGAGTCATGAAGATTAATATGAGTTTGAGACTAGCCAGGGCAACACAGTGAGTTCAAGGCCCACCTGGGCTACAAAGCAAGAATGTCTCAAAAAAACAACAAAAAAGCATCTGAACACATGACTACTACACAGTAGCGTTAGTGTTTCCTCTTTGCAGGAGATGGAGGGTCAGTGAGTGCCTGCGGCTCCCTTGGCATAGCTGTGATCCCATGGAGAAACTAACTCACTTGACTCATACTGTCAGGGTTGATGTCAGTGCCACAGCTCAGGCAGCAAGGGTGTTCCCTTGGGAATGCTAAAGATAAGGCCTAATTGGCCTCCCCTATCCCTGCTCCCTTACCCTTCCACACCCTATCCCTAGGGCCCTGGTTCCACCCAAGGCTTCCTCACTTTTCACTAAGGTCTCTCTAACCCCACAAACTTCACCACTGCTCTGCCACTCAGGCTGTCAAGCCCTTTTCCATGGTTCCCTTCTTTTCCATTGCCCAAAGGATTCATGAAATCCCCAGAGTGCTGCTCCTCTAGTCTGTAGGTACTGAACACAGAAAGATTCAAGGGAAGAAAGGGCTTCCTCCCAACTGTGAGAAAGATTTATGTTTTGACCAACAAAAATCTCTGTATGTTTCTTCTAATTTTGAGAACCACAACATTCACCAGTCAAGCGACCTCTTGTAGAGCAGGATGAATTCTGCCAGCCCCTCCTAAGTGGTTTCCTGGGAAACTGCTGCATGCAAGCACAGATGAGTCTTCCTGTCTATGACAGAGTCATAGCCAGGGTACACTTTACCATGTATTTAAAACCCAATTCAAGAAGCACCAAAAGACAGCAGAGGAAGTTATATAATATCAGTATAATGAAGGTTTTCCTAGGCATGCGAGAATAAGTAAAACCAATTTTGTCCTATCAAAAAGATGTCTATCACAGTTATACCAGCTACCTGCAAGGTAGGTAAGGGCAAATGTCACTAATATTCCATGCTTTTCACTGCTCAAGTCCAGCCCTTCATTTGAGATGGAGGCTCTGGCAGATATCAGTTTCTTTATCGATCTTCCCTGTATCCAATACCCACTTCACACTGCATGTAACTAATTTCACACTAGAAGATACCAGAAGTTTGTTCTCTGGAAAGGGATTTCTTTTCCCCTGCTTCTGTACCAGGGATTAAACTCAGGACCTTGCACTTGCCAGGCAAGCACTTATTCCACTGAGCTATCTCCCTGGCCCTTGGAAAGGGATAAACTTGAGAAGGGAATTAATCCACCACTTGAAAAGGTATGTGGAAGTGGTCCACTGAGTAGTCATCTGTGACCAGAAACTATTTTTCCACAGAGATAAACCACTGCCTTGTACCTATTTGACACCAATGAAGCTGGGAGTGGTAGCATATGCTTGGAATTTGGGGAGGGGAGCATGTCTGAGGCAGAACTGCCATGAGTTCAATACCAGCTTGAACTACATAGTGTGGCCCTATCTCATATATTTTTTAAAAAAAGAACAAGAAAAAGAATTATGTTCCACTGAGAAATACTGTACCCAAATCAGCATAGTCTTCAGAAGCTAATTTTCACAAACCATTTTTCAGGATGTTCATAGAATGACACAAAGGATTATAGGAAACAAGAGAGTTGATGCAGGAAGACAACAGACTAGTGCCATGCATCCTGACAGATGAGCCCATTCAGAGCTGTCATCATACCTGTGGGCTAATGCCTGCAGGGCTGCAGAGGGGAGGCTGTGGGACAGATATAACTGACAAAGACTCCAACAGTACAGAGCCTGGGGATAATTATGCTCAGATACAAGTGAACAATATAGAGGGCCAGTGAGATAGCTCAGTGGTCTAAAGCGCCTTCTTAGGCAACCACAAGGGATCACAGTTCAATCCCTGGCACTACATGCTACACCAGCCCCATCCCCACAGCAGGGTGAGCCAGCCATAACATAAATAAAGTTTAAAAAAAGAGAAAAAAAAGTGAACAATATAGGAAGAAATAGCAACTGGTACACAGAAAAACAAGTATGGTTTTTTAAAAGGTACTTTTTCCCTAGGAAAACATTTTATAAATGGTCAGGCATGGTGGCACATATAATCCCAGCACCCTGGAAGGCTACAGCAAGACTGCAAGTTCAAGCCCACCTAGTTTGAGCAATTTAGCAAGTTAGCAAGAATCTGCCTCAAAATAACAAATAAAAAGGATAGGAGCCAGGCACAGTTGCCCACACCTATGATCCCAGCACTTGGGAGGCAGGAAGATGTGAGTTCGAGGCCAGCCTGGGCTACAAGAGCAAGTTTAAAGTTAGGCTAAATTATATCCACCCTAAAAAAAAAAAAAAAAACAAGGCCAGAGATGCAAAGCATGCAAAGATCCTGGATTCAATCCCTAGTACTAAAAAGAAAAAAAGAAAAACCCATTACAGTACGGTACTATGCTCAGACATGAGTACTGTATGTGTAGGAATAAATGTTCATTTGCTTTTGGGGATTTTTAAAGTATTTTTTTAGGGAAGGGTGGTCAATGGGGTGTTCAGGATCTCACTACTAGATCAGATTCACAGTGATCCTATTTACAGCCTCCCAAGAGCTGGGATTATAGGTGTGCACCAGTCTCTGTGTAGGAATAAATGCAAACATTCATTACTGATTTACTCAGTAAAATATTGGGAAAATGAGGGAGGTGAACTAGAGATAATGGCATTGTATATGAGGGCCATAGAGAAAGTCATCAGATAATTTATTTCTTTTTTTTTTAAGTTGAGAAGGGTTTTTTGTTTTTATTTTTTATTTTGGGGTGGGGGGGCTAGCTCAGGCTGCCCTATGGGTAGGTGAGGGGATTGAACCACTGACTCGTATGTCTGACTGGGATTGTCCAGACAGGCACTTAAACCACTAAGCTGACCCGAAAACCCCTGATAATTTACATAGCTCATAAAAGTGATACTGATAAGTCAAGGTCCGGAATATGCACATTACTGGGAACCACAGACATGCTAGGAGAAACAGTCAAAAAGTGGTTGCTGGAGCTGGGGAGATAGCTCCATGGCACAAATGCCTGCCTGGCAAGTGCAAAGTCACAAGTTCAAACACTGGCCCTGCAAAAAAAAAAGTGGTTGCTTTCTCTGGGGAGGACTAGTTAAGTAGGGAACCTTTGTAGTTTCTTTGAAGTCTTTTATTATCTATCCTTTGACTTCTGCAGTTTATGTGCATATATTACTCTAGTAGAACTAGAACAGCCGGGCGTGGTGGCTCACGCCTGTAATCCCAGCACTCGGGAGGCTGAGGCAGGAGGATTGGTGCGAGTTCGAGACCAGCCTGGGCTACCAAAGTGAGCTCAGGACCAGCCTGAACTGCATAGCGAGACCCTGTCTCAAAAAGACAAAAAAAAGGGGGCCCGGCGGGATGGGCTCAGTGGTCTAAAGCGCCTGCTTGGGAGCTTGGGCGGCCTCAGGGACCACGGTTCGATCCCCGGCACCACATGCTGTGCCAGCCTTGCCCTCGGGGCGGGCTGAGCTGGCCATAAAAAATGAGTGAATAAACAAAGGTTCTGAAACAAGAAAAAAAAATTAAAAAATTTAAAAAAAAAAGAACTAGAACAATTAAAAATTAAATAATGTCTAATACAGACAGGTGAACTTGTTATTTGTAGAAGGAATTCCCAAACTTTGGGATGTTTGGCCAGGGCAAATGTAAACTAAAACAGCACCCTAATTTTAAGAAAAACAAATGTTCTACTCAGTGAACAAGTTAGTATTAAGGAAAATCTGATTTAACTTTCTAAACCTTCCTGTTTAGCTAACAGCAGAGAGACATGGAAAGCAGATGACATCTTTACCAGTAATTTTGACCCTGAGGAGTATCCCCAAAGCCCACCATCCATTCTTTCCACAGTTCTCTAAGCAGCAAGAGTCAGTAGGACCAAGCATGGTGGCACTTACTGTAAGCGCAGCACTTTGAGAGGCTGAGGTAGATCACAAGTTTGAGTTTATTCAATACAACTTAGCGGTTTAATGAGACTGTCTCAAACTTTAAAAAGGTCTGAGAAAGTAGCTCAGTGTGAAGGCTCCGAATTTGACCCCCAGTATCACAAAAGAAAACAAAAAAGGACTATAAGGACCTCAAGGTGGACAAGGCCAATATAGTTCCCACACACGTGAGAGATACCTTCTGGATACAGCTCCAATGCCTCATCATGTCCTAAGTAGAAAAGTCCCAGTCCTCTACTAGCTAAGGATGGTTCTCATTCTATTTACTACCCTTCACTGGGTCATTAAAGTTACAGAGCAAGGGGCCAGGAGACAGCTCCATGGCACAAGTGCCTGCCTGGCAAGTGCACAGTCACGAGTTCAAACCCTGGTCCCACTAAAAATAAAAAATAAAGTTACAGAGCAATATCCTTCGCTGCCCTTCATCTTCTTCAGATCTTGTATAGCCAATTTATTTAGTTCCCAGGTTTTACTCAGAGGAAGGAAATGAGACACCATTTGTTTCATCACCAGCAGTAACAAAGGCAAACACCTGGCCTCTGGACCTCACAGGTAGCTGGATGCATGTTCACCAAGCTATATTCTTTTTTTTTTTTTTTTTTTTTTTTTTTTTTTTTTTTTTTTTTTTTTTTTGAGACAGGGTCTCACTATGCAGTTCAGGCTGGCCTTGAGCTCACTTTTGTGGCCCAGGCTGGTCTCGAACTCACACTGATCCTCCTGCCTCAGCCTCCCGAGTGCTGGGATTACAGGTGTGTGCCACCACGCCCGGCTCACCAAGCTATATTCTAAATAGACTGCAACTTCTTTTCCATTGTTAACAAACATTTGTGTTCCAGTTCTTGACTTTCTTCCAGCAACAGTTAAGGATTGAACATAAGAGTCTTCCCACTGAACTTTTAAAATTTTTAAATACTCCCAGCCCTTTTAAAGTTTTGAGACAGGGTCTCAGTAACTCACTAAATTACCCAGGCTGATCTTAAGTTTGAAATCCTCCTCCCTCAGCTTCTCAGAATGCTGAGTGATAAGTTTTTTTAGGTGCACAGTGCAGGAGAGAAACAGGCAGAAGGAAAAAGGGAAAAGGGCTTTATTTTCTTTGAGGACATGGAGAGAATTTGGGGAAGATATTCTCTCAGTTGGAACAAAGGGAGGCTGAGAGTTTTATGGTCTTCTGCCAGGGGTGAGTCTGCAGGGGATGTTTAGATATATCTGAGGGAGCTGACTGGGGGGTCTTCCCTGAGTGGGTGGGAAAGGTGGAAGTAAATTATGTTGTGGGCTAGGTTGGAGAAGGTGGAGTGTCTTGGAGAGATGAGTTTTTGTTTTAAGGGCAACAGCAATATTAGATGACCAACATAATGATTTTAGCAATTCATAGTAGGGCCAGAACCTATCACTGAGATTACAGGTATGTGCCACCATGGCCAGCTTTTTTGATTATTCTTTTTAACAATTTTTTATTTTATTTTTTTGTTTCAGAACTTTTTGTTTTATTTATTTTTCTGGCCGGCTCAGCCTGCCCCGAGGGCAGGGCTGGCATATCATGTGGTGCCAGGGATCGAACGCGCTCCCTGCAGCCACCTAAGCTCTCCTACGCAGGCGCTTTAGACCACTGAGCCATCCTGCCGGGCCCTTGATTTTTTTTTTAAAGAGGCATAAAAGTGTTTTTTGTTTTGTTCTGCTTTTCTCCCAAGCTTAAAATACCTGCTTTGTAATTTATCTTTCCACCTAACTGTAGGAATGGCTATATTGGTCTTACAGAAAAAGATTTTCTAATCCAAGATACACATGAGTATAAAGAGTAACGTTTCTCTTTATACTCTTCTTGGTTGCTGAACTGAGCTTTCCTGATCCCAAGAATTTCCACTGAATAAGGTCAATCAAAAAACTAAACTGAACTAGGTATGGTAATGTATGTTTGTAATCCCAGCCTTTTGGGAGGCTGAGGCAGATCAGTCTAGTTAGCCAGACTCTGAATCTAAAAATAAAAATAAAAGGACTGGAAAGCTGGGCATAGCGGTGCATGCGTGTAATCCTAACACTTGGGAGACTGAGGTGGGAGGATTGCCACAAGTCTAAGGTCAGTCTGAACTACATAGTGAAAACTTGTCAAAAAAAAAAAAAAACCCACTAAGAATGTAGCTAAATGGAAATCCCAGGGTTTGATTCTTAGTACCAAGGATTTAAAACAAAACAAAACCAATCAAGAAACAAAAATCTGCCGGGCGTGGTGGCGCACGCCTGTAATCTCAGCACTTGGGAGGCTGAGGCAGGAGGATTGGTGTGAGTTTGAGACCAGCCTGGGCTACAAAAGTGAGCTCAAGGCCGGCCTGAACTGCATAGCGAGACCCTGTCTCAAAAAGACAAAAAAAAAAAAAAAAAAAAAAAAAAAAAAAAAAAAAAAAAAAAAAAAAAAGAAACAAAAATCTAACCTGAAGGTAGGCCTGAAGCTAGTGAATCTATGTAATCCCAGCATTCTGGGAGGCTGAGGCATAACAACTGCAAATTCAAGTCCAGCCTGAGCAACTTAGTGACTCAGCAAAACCCCATCTCAAAAAAAAAAAAGTTAGTTATGATGTAGTTCAGTTTGAAGGCCTAGGTGCAACTCCTAATACCAAGGGGGGAAAATGAAGAGGCTACAGCTTCAAAATGCACATTCTTATGTGAGACTAGCTTCTGACATTTAATCTGTTAACTTGACCCCAAAAGTTATCATGATCCCAGTCCTGGCACTAGCCTGGGGCTCCCTCAGCTCTACTGCATCCCACTTGTCACCAGGCAACTACGAGGTAAGGAAGTGCTCTGCTAACCCAAGACCCTATGAAAATACCTATTTCACATGGGTTTTTTTTTTTTTTTTTTTTTTCCCGTCTTTTTGAGACGGTCTCGCTATGCAGTTCAGGCTGGCCTTGAGCTCCCTTTCGAAGCCCAGGCTGGTCTCGAACTCATGTCAATCCTCCTGCCTCAGCCTCCCAAGTGCTGGGATTACAAGCATGTGCCACCACGCCCAGATTTCACATGGTTTTTTTGTGTTGGACAGCAGTGCCTTTTAGATAATTTTTTTGGTGCCTGTGATGTGATTTTAAATAATCCAGGAGAGAATGGGAAAATTGAATGAAACAATACTGGTCATATTGTTACCTTTCTAAAGACTTGGGAAATCGTTATTCTATTATCCTACCCTAGAATTGCCTGAGAAAAAAAATCCATGATGCAGTTGTAAGTCAAATGCTTATTAGAAGCTATGGAATGGCTGTGCAGAGTCCAATCCCTTATGAACTTGGGTGTTTTGGGGCATGAAGTTACCAGCCAGAGCCCACTTAGGGAGAACACAGAGCCTACAACTCAAAAAGCTATAACTCAAAACTACACTAATACAGCCTAGTACAAATTAAAAAGTACATGTTTATGTACCTACATATTTAAAGGGCATTCACACCGGGCGTGGTGGCGCACGCCTGTAATCCCAGCACTCAGAAGGCTGAGGCAGGAGGATTGATGTGAGTTCGAGACCAGCCTGGGCTACAAAAGTGAGCTCAAGGCCAGCCTCAACTGCATAGTGAAACCCTGTCTCAAAAAGCAAAAAAAAAGGGCATTCACATGAAGTTATAAGCATACAAAGGACTGGGGGAAATGTATCAACATGTCAGTAATAGCCATGTCTGAGCAGAGAGATTACAGAAAACATTTTCCTGTTTTTCAGTTGTCTACAATGTTATCTGGAATGGAATGAAGTATTACACCCAGTCCTGAACATACTGCCTGAAACTGGACAGACATAGCCAAAGTGGCTATGACTGCTGAGCAGCTTCATCCAGGCTGATTTGGCTGAACTGCACCCATCCTCTCATCCCAGTCTTTCACATTTGCTCTGCCCACCACAACTCTCCTCTTGGCTACTCTGCTCTGCCCCACCCAACTGGGCAAACTGGCTTTACCCTGACCTCCAGCCTATTCCTGTGCTCCCTGACAGAACTGCTCTTCTAGGCTCTCTGCACCTACCCCTGACTGCTGGACATTTCTCCCTGGAAGGGCTGGCACCACACCCACTCCCCACATCATTACTTTATTTATTTATTTTTATCTTGTTGAGACAGGGTCTCACTGTGCAGTTCAAGCTGGCCTTGAGCTCACTTTTGTAGCCCAGGATGTGAACTCGCACTGATCCTCCTGCCTCAGCCTCCCAAGTGCTGGGATTACAGGCATGTGCCACCATGCCCAGTACATTATTACTTTATTTAAAAGAAAAACAAGCAATGTTTATTGTGCAAGTCCAATTATTTGTGGAATCTTGGTTTAAGAGTGTCAACTATTAATTACCAGCTGGGCGTGGTGGCTCACGCCTATAATCCCAGCACTTGGGAGGCTGAGGCAGGAGGATCATTGTGAGTTCGAGACCAGCCTGGGCTACAAAAGTGAGCTCAAAGCCAGCCTGAACTGCACAGTGAGACCCTGTCTCAAAAATAAAAAAAAAAAAAACAAGCAGATTCTGAAACAAGAAAATAAGTAAATAAAATTAAAAAAAAAAAAAAAAAGCCGGGCGTGGTGGCGCACGCCTGTAATCCCAGCACTCGGGAGGCTGAGGCAGGAGGATCGGTGCAAGTTGAGACCAGCCTGGGCTATAAAAGTGAGCTCAAGGCCAGCCTGAACTGCATAACGAGACCCTGTCTCAAAAAGACAAAAAAAAAAAAAAAAATTAATTACCTACCTATAAATTTCATATTTTTGAAACACTAAAGTACTAAAACCACTGCTGACTCATTATAATTTAAAATATTTTAAAACTACACATATTTTATTTATTTATTTATTTATTTATTTATTTGTCTGTTTGTTTAGGGAAGGGTCTACAGGATGTTCAGGATCTCACTACTAGATACAGACTCATAGTTTTTTTTTAATTTTATTTTTTTTCTTAACAGTATATAAAGTTTTTTATTATTACATGAAAAAATAACATTCTACAATTCAATAAGACAAAAACACAGCTTAAACATGAGCAAAATATTTCAGCAGACCATTTCACAATAAAAGATACAAATGGTCAAGAGGCATGTGGGAAAGCGCCTACCATCAGTAGTTACCAGGGGAACGCAACCTAAACTCACTCTGGAAGACAGATGAAGAATGTATAACATGCCTAAGACTCTTAGTGAAAAGCTTTGCCAACTTCTCTTAATTTTATAATTCTTTTTTTTTTTTTTTAAATCTTCTTTTGAGTTCTTAAACTATGGAGACTACACAATATTTACATATATAGGTCTGGTTTATTTCACTAATGAGTATAGGTTCTAGATAGATCCACATATATATATGAAGTTGTCTAGTTTATCATTCTTGATAGCTGAGTAACATTCCATTGTGTGAAAATCCCACATCTTTTCAACCATTCTTCAGTTGATGGGCATTTTGGTTGTTTCCAAGATTTGGCTATCACAAATTGTGCTGCTATGAACATAGGTGCACAGATATCACTATGATATGATGTTTTCAGTTCTTCTGGGAAAATTCCTAGTAGGGACATAGCTGGATTGAATGCAATTTCCAGTTCTAGTTTTTTAAGGCGTCTCCACACTGCTTTCCATAATGGTTGCACCAGTCTGCATCCCACCAGCAGTGGAGAAGCGTTCCCTTTTCCCCATAGCCTCTCCAACATTTGTTATTGCTTGATTTCTTTATGGTAGCCATTTTTTCTGGGGTGAGATGGTATCTAAGTGTTGTTTTGATTTGCATTTCACGAATGGCTAGCGATGTGAAGCATTTCTTCATGTATTTATAGGCTTGCTGAATTTCTTTCTCTGAGAAGTGTGTATTCATCTCAGATGCCCATTTCAGATCCAGACTATGTGATCTGCCTGTTTACAGCCTCCCAAGAGCTGCTGGGATTACAGACACCCACCACCATGTCTGGTCTCAATTGCAGTCTCAGAGCGCCCTGGGATGAGGCCAGTAAGGCAGGCCCAGGGATTGAATCCCTGCTTACAGGTGCTTTAATCTGCTGAGCTATTTGGCCAGTCCACACACACTTTATATATCACTTTTATAAAATAATCAAAATAATTTAGCCGGGCGTAGTGGCTCATGCCTGTAATCCCAGCACTCGGGAGGCTGAGGCAGGAGGATTGGTGCGAGTTCGAGACCAGCCTGGGCTACAAAAGTGAGCTCAAGGCCAGCCTCAACTGCATAGCGAGACCCTGTCTCAAAAAGATAAAAAAAATAATAATAATAATAATTTGATTATCCAGAAGAAAATTATGTAAATAGAGCTCTTTCAATGTATCCACAACCTCTGTAAGACTTCTAACCAACAGCAGAATAGCACATCATTAATTTATACCAGTTTCTCATACTGAGAAACTGGACCCCGTCCATCAGTATGAGTTTGTCCTCCTCCTCTACTGGGGTATATACCTGGGTCTCCTTTTTCTCTTCTTCTTGCAAGCTCATGCAGGTATGCATAACCACAAGCATGCACACTCATGCACACACCGTCATCAAATCCTAACATTCCTTTGCTTACAGGCTTTCTCTCTTAAATTGTTCTTTCCAATCTTGTCACCGTACCAGGGAGTCTCAAATTTGAGTGTTCATCAATACCAACAAACATGCTTGTTATGAAGGCACATACCTTGACAATATCAGGTGCTGGCCTACCTGTTAGCAAACAGAACTCTCCCACATTGCTGGGGGGTAAACCAGTGGGAAAAATGTGTTATCATCCCTAACCCTGCTCCCGACTCCATCTCTATATATAGCTCAGAAAGTTAAGTGCTTGCACCCATGAAGACATGACTACAGCCCTTCCTGGCACTGCCTTCATGTAGCCAACAACTAGAACCCAAATGTCCTTTAAGACAGCAGAGAAGTAATATGGAGCTGTGCGATAAAAAGCATATCATACATCTAAACAACTGCTGGCCATGAGGATGAATTACAGACATGGTAAATGCAAAAGGCCAGACACAGGATCTTGTGGTGTGATGGTCACAAGAAGTTCAAAAATAGAGCAAAGGTCTAGCTGGCTGGGAAAGTCAGAAGAGTGGGTTTGTCCTGGTGAAGTACAGGGAGGAGTCTGTTGCAGATTGACCCCGTCCAATGTGCATATCCAAGCAGGGCAGCAGGATACTGACATCGGTGAAGTCACCTGCGGAAGACTGGAGTTCGGGTACTTTATACCTCAATATAAATACAATATGAAAAAAGAGTGAATACTTGTTTGTACTTCACAAGAGTTCCATCCCACGCAACAGGCAGATCCATCCTTTAAAGAAGAGCTGAGGAGAGAGCTCAGTGGCATAAGCAACTGCCTGGCAAGTACAAGATCCTGAGTTCAATCCCCAGTA
Source organism: Myocastor coypus (assembly GCA_004027025.1). Taxonomy (NCBI): domain Eukaryota; kingdom Metazoa; phylum Chordata; class Mammalia; order Rodentia; family Myocastoridae; genus Myocastor; species Myocastor coypus. The sequence goes on from PVJA010035080.1 coordinate 16,003, forward strand.
TCAGAAGGAGAAAAAAAAAGGGGTGAGCTGTTGAGAGTCCCAGGATTCTGCAGCATCTTTTGTTGGGACTTGAATGGCCTCTCACTTGAATCCCTACAATAGAGCACTTTGCAGAGATTACTCCCTAGCCTGAATCAAAGCACACTGATAGCATTTGAAGATCTCTGGTGACTCAGCAGGGCTTCTGAGGGCCAACTCTGAATTGTTTGTACTTCACAAGAGTTCCATCACACACAACAGGCAGATCCATCCTTTAAAGATCACCTTGGGGAAGCAGACTGAATAGAAGCTGGAAAGAGAAATGGTACAGAAAGGGAGCAGGGATACCATTTTTTTTAATATCAAGTACTGCCTGCTTGCCCCTAGAGCCCACCAGTAAAAGATACAACGGAATGAAAGTTAGGAAAAGCAATGACCCTAGAGGTAGAAGTTTTTCTTGTCCCTAGAGCTTGGCCCTGATGCACCTTATTGCTCCTGCTATCCCTCTGCCAAACTGGACACAAGTAATTCAGTTCAAAAGCTACCTGTAACCCTCTTACATCTCACACCTCACTCTCCACCAGCCCCTATCCCTTATATAAATTTCTAAGCAGGCAACTAAGAGAAACCTATGAAGCCACAGGCTAACAGGAAAAGGGCCCAGAGTGGGAGGCCCCAGGGAGTAAGCCAGCACTGGCTGCTATTCATGAGAAGCAAAATGGTACAGACAGCAGTGGTGATGTATGCTTGTAATCCTAGCACTCAGGAGGCTCAAGCAGGAGGATCAATGTAAGTTTATGACCAGTCTGGACTACAAAGTGAATTCAAGGCCAGCCTGAACTGCATAGTTAGGTAACAAAACAAAACAAAAACAAAACAAAAAAAAAAGGGACCTTGTGGCTTAGACAAATGTCAAGTATCTCCTCCAAAAACTCACTTCCCTAAATAGCAGAGTTATTCCACGTGGAAGTATTTAATTCCCGGGACTGGCAAGATAGCTCAGCAGTTTAAAGCGCCTGCTTAGGTAAGCTTAGGCAAACGCAGGGACCGTGGTTCAATCCCTAGTGCCACATGCCATGTTAGCCCCGTGTCAAGGGCAGGCTGAGCCAGCCATAAAAATAAATAAGTAAATAAAAATCCTTCAGGGGCCTGGCGGGATGGCTCAGCGGTCTAAAGCGCCTGCTTGGGAAAGCTAGGGCGGCTTCAGGGACCGCAGTTCGATCCCCGGCACCACATGCTGCGCCAGCCCTGCCCTTGGGGCGGGCTGAGCCGGCCATAAAAATGAGTGAATAAACAACAAAGGTTCTGAAACAAGAAAAAATAAAATAAATTAAAAAAAATAAATAAATAAAAATCCTTCAGTATGGGACTGATAGGTTATGGCCCAAGTACAGACTGTTAAATTATCATGACCCTGATCCAACATGGCTGAATCCCCAGTAACAGCTTATCTTCCCAATGACCACTTCCTCCTTCTTCCCCACTCCAATGCTGGATACAACCTCCTTTTACCTGTTCCACACACACAAAGGAGCATCCAATCAACTCCTTGTGTGTCACTGAACCTGACCCACAAACTCCACCCCCAGCAAGAGTCCATAAAGTCTCAGGTTCTCTGTTTTAGGTCAGAGGATTTCCCTATCTTTCTGCCCTCTGTCCTCTGTGTCTTCAGAGTAATAAAGGCTTCCTTTCCCCCTTATCTCTGCTTCTCTGCTGCGCTGCCATTGCCACCGCCACTAAAACCTACCAGGGACCTTTATTAATAGTACCACACTTATGCATGGAACAGATTCACTGTGGAAGTCAAAGTGTGCACCTCCTTCATGTGGCAATAATTTAGAGGTGAGTGAGCCTCTGCTCTGGTCCTTCCCTTTTGTTGTCATTTTGCCTACCTATTAAACAGAGCCACCTAGAAATAATCTGTACTCCCATTTATCTTCATTTAAAAAAAATTTTTTTAAACATGCAGTTCAGTCTCATAGTGATTCTCCAGTCTCAGCCTCCCCAACACTGGAATTACATACCATGCCCAGTTTCAGTGGCCCATACAGCCCAGGGCTCTGGGGTTGGCACGGCATCTAGTACCAGAGATCAAACCTGGGTCCTTGAGCTTACGAGGCAGGCACTTAGACTGCTGAACTATCCCTCCAGCCCCAGCCCCTTGTCTTTAAATCAGTGTCTTAGTGAAAAACAAAAAGGATCAGGCCAAGATATAGCTCAGTGCCCTAAATGCCTGCTTGGCAAGCACAAGGCTTTACATTTGATCTCCTACAATAAAAAAAAAAAAGGGATCAAAATGACAAGTAGTTCAGAGCTTAAGGAGCATTGATGGACCAAAATTTAGCAAGCTGTAGGAGAAGCTAGCACTGCACAAATGTAAAAATAGCAAAAAAAAGAGATAACCTATGAATTTCACATCAGTATGCACCCAATGTGGGTTCTGCTAACTCTCAGAAAGGAGAAACTACCAGTGGGCAGAGCTATCAGGGCTCATCAGAAGAGAGTGGAGACACAAAAGAAACAAGTGAGTTGACCACAATGGTGTTCAGAGAGACACAGTGTGGCACTGTGGGCTCTCATGTGTCAGGGTCAGTTAGAAGAGTTTTAGACTGAAAGGAAAAGGGCTTCCTACTCCTTTGCAAGGCTGGAAGGGGTAGAATCATTTCGGGACAGTTGCATTCAGCACCTAAACGAAGAAGCACAACCACCCTGAACACACTGACTTTTTTACTTGGAGTGGTCAGCAGCCACCACCTTAGGTATAACAGGGCTCATCTTGTCAAAAGATTTACAATTACAAAAGGAAAATATGTTTATTCTAAACACAAGTACAAAGCCAGGCGTGGTGGCGCATGCCTGTAATCCCAGCACTCGGGAGGCTGAGGCGGGAGGATCGGTGAGAGTTCGAGACTAGCCTGAGCTACAAAACTGAGCTCAAGGCCAGCCTGAACTGTACAGCGAGACCCTGTCTCAAAAAGACAAAATAAATAAATAAATACAAGTACACAGATACATATATGTATTAAAAATTATAAAGAATGGCTAGGCATGGTATTGTATGCTGTAATCCCACTACTTGGGAGGCTGAAGCAAGGGACTGCTGGACGTTTTAGGCCAGCCAGGGCTACATAGTGAAATCAAGGCCAGCCTAAACTATATAGCAAGGCCCTGCTCAAAGAAAAACAAAGTTACAAAAAAACACAATCACTCATAACCATCTGCAGATGGCTAAGAAAACTTAAAGTCTAAACCACATATCCTGTTTGGTAACAGATTTTGCCTACATTTATACATTATGCAAGGTTCTCCACATTGTTACCATCAGCACAAAGTCTATCATCTGCAGCTACAAAAATGCTGACCAAGTTCCCTGAGTGCTTTGTTTCATATATCCTTCTCAGATGATGTGGCAATGAGCATCCTTACAACCATTAGGCTTTTAACATTTGCAGATATCCTTGGAGGAAATGCCTAATAAAATGGATTTTAAAGTTACTGAGATAGGGCTGGTGAGATGGTTCAGTAATCTAAAGCACCTGTTTAGGCAAGTTTCTATAACTGCAGGGACCGTGGTCCAATCCCTGGCACCACATGCTGCACTAGCCCCACCCCCAGGGCAGACAGAACCAGCCATAATATTCAATAAATAAATAAATAAAGTTACTGAGATAAAGGCTATTACCAAAGGGTCCTCCAGAAAACACAGTCCTGAGTTATGTATCATCAGGTAGTTGGTTTGCCTGTGTCTTCATGTGACACTACTGCTGGATCCATTAAAGATGAACTATCCAACAGGTTAGCCTCCATCACCACAGCATCTGAACAGACTTATATGGTGCTCAAGAAACCTATACTAGGTAGACCCAAGAGTTCTGCATGCTACAGCACTCACAGCCAGATAGAAATCAACATGACTCAAAAAACATTCATAGCTGGGCATGGTGGTGCATGCCTGCAATCCCAGCACTCGGGAGGCTGAGGCAGGAGGATCGGTGCAAGTTCAAGACCAGCCTGGGCCACAAAAGTGAGCTCAAGGCCAGCCTGAACTGCATAGCGAGACCGTCTCAAAAAGACAAAAAAAAAAAAAAAAAAAAAAAAAAAAAAAAAAAAAAAAAAAAAAAAATTCATGATGTTCCTGCGCTAAAGCATTCACAATAATGGGAAGCAAGTCTTCAAACAAAAGGGCAAATTGGTAATTTTTACCAAATGTGGGCAGAGCAAGGGGAAGGCAGAGAGGCCCAGTTTTCTGTGCAGTGACGTATAGTTCAGCCCAGGGAAAGTTGGGTCTTTCAGGAAGGGAACAGGATGTGAGGATGCCTGAGTAGAACTAGATTCATTTTGGGAGCCACAGGAACCCCAATAAGATGAACGATGAGGTGAACATGAGGCACACAGCTGCAGCCCTGGGAAGCAACTGGCACTAGATTCATAGTTGAATCAACACAATAGGCAGCTCCTAAAACATCTTGAAGGGCCCGGTGGGATGGCTCAGTGGTCTAGAGTGCCTGCTTGGGAAAGCTTGGGCGGCTTCAGGGACCACGGTTTGGTCCCCGGCACCACATGCTGCGCCAGCCCTGCGCTCGGGGCGGGCTGGGCCGGCCATGAAAATGAGTGAATAAACAAAGATTCTGAAACAAGAAAAAATAAAATGAAATAAAAAATTTAAAAAAAATAAAAAATAAAACATCTTGAACATCAAAATAACTTGGTAGAGCTGAAAACAGCAACTTATGTCTATAATCCCACCTACTTGGGACACAGGTAGGAGGATAGCAAATTCCAGCCCAGTCTCGGCAACTTTGTGAAATGCTGTTTCAATCAATGGAGTCAGGGAATAGCTGGGGCCTGGGATATAGCTCAGCGGCACAAACACATGCTTGGTGATTGCAAGGTCATAAATTAAATTCACAGTACCGCCCAAAATAATAAAATAATAATAAAGGGCTGAAGATGTAGCTTCTTGTGAAGGTGCTAGATTGAATCCCAGCACAGAAAGGAAGTGATGAACTTTTTTTGTTTTGATTTTGAGATAAGGACTTGCTATGCAGTTCAGACTGGCCTTGTGCTCACTTTTTGTAGTTCCAAGACTGGTCTTGAGCTCCCAGTGATCCTATCTCAAACTTCTGAGTGTTGGGATTACAGGTGTATGCCACCATACCCAGTGGAAGTAGTAGACTTGAGAGCTGGCTATGGCCTGTGGTAGGGGCTAAAGATCAATGTGGATTTTTCATTAACACCTCTGGTAACTGGGACCTAAAGGCTCATAGGGAGTTGTTGAAATTATAAACAAGAGGCTCGGCAGCAGCAGGATCTTCTTCATGGTCTCCCATTACATTTGGCTGATATTAATTTTAAGCTGTTCCTCCTACATTCCTCTAAAATAGATATAACCTCTCTCAAGACTAAATGGTAATTTGCCTCTCTTGTCATGCTACAGTCCAGCCGGCCTTCATCTGTAACACATACAATAACTAGGTCTCAGTTGCCTATTTTACAAGGAAGAACAAGTGAATCTACAGATACTTAAGCACAAAGAGGTGATGACTCTACATATGCCAACTCTGGCATAGAATTTGGTACATCTGTTGCTGCAAGTCAGCTGCTATTGCAGCTGCTCAGAAAGTCTTAGACTTCTGAGCAAAAGACCAAGAGCTCACATCCCCCCAAAAAAACTTGACAATCATTCCTAAATACCCATCAGGAACAGCCCTATCAAGGCACTGGAGCTATAGAAGTGAACAAAAACCAGTCCCTCACCTCAAGGAGCAGATGTTCTATGCACTAAGTTATACAAAGATACTCATGAAAGCCAGTACACTCAAACCACCACCAGGCTACAAGGCTGACAACGAGACTCAGCCACCTCTGATGAAAATTAAGGGCTAGAATGGCAAGAACTATCAGGATAACTAAGGAAAAACCACAGAACAAGCTTTGCCAAACTGTGCCTTGGGAAGGACCATGACATGACCCAAGGAAAGGATCAGGATTTGCAAGTTCAAAGGTTACTCCCTCCTCCTCCTCCTTGATGGCCCCAAGATCCTTGGAAGTTGCTGTTCTGTTGTTTGTTTTCTTTGTTCTTC
>PVJA010035081.1:0-22081 GCA_004027025.1 Myocastor coypus
CAACACTACTGCACGATATATATACACCACTTTAGGCAGAATGGGTAGAGAGGTATTTCCTATATTTGCATACTATTTGTGTTCCTTTGGTTGTGTGTGTTTCTTCTACTGTTAAAATAACATTTTAGGCTAAAGATATTACCTAAGAACAGTAACGATGGGTATTCATGTTCCCCAATAGCATGACTTTCACAAAAAAAAAAAAAAAAAAGGATAAAATCCTTGTCCACATTCATCCCTATTCTCAGGGCTTCTCATAGAATGACTCATTTGTCACAACTCACTTATGAATGAAGGCAAGTTAAGTAATTGGTTAAAACTACAAATGTAGGAGATGGTGGAGCTGGGGTCTGGCTCCAGAATCCCGCTTTTGACCACTGTATTCTGCTTCTTTTCAGTAGTAAGTGCAAAAAATATTCAAGTGTCCTAGAGAGAAAACATTCTCTCAGGCTTTCACAGAGAGCAAATTGGTCAAGTCATGTCCATGACTCATCCAGACAGCTGACGCTGACAAAAGTTCTACAAAATGCTGTACATGGTTTCAGGGTAAATACTGAGGGAATTTGAATTTGTTAGATAAAAAGTTACATTTTTTTCTATATAGGCCTTGCTTTAACTTGGTCTTAACCATCCAGCAGAAAAGTCTAACCATGAGGTATAAAAAGTATTGCCTTATTAATGTGCTGAGCTACAAAAGCCTCAAATCAACAGCTTCCAACATTGCCAGCTCTGCTGATAGCCCACTACTATTACGGACTATTGGACTATACATATAACTACTTTCTCTTAGTTCAATGAGAAGAAATATTTGTACTAATAGTGTTTAGAAAAGTTATCATGTCTGCACCTTATACCTTGAATAACTACTATATTGTTGTTCAATATAACAATATGCATTATATTGAAGATAATAATATGCATTATGTTAATTTTTGAAACTGTCTCACTCTTCTTTTTTATTAAAATTAATAAAAATTGTTAAAAGTGTCCATTAATTTTCCAACCTGCAGAAAAGTGAATACTAACATTTAATGTTAAGTATCTGGAAGGGGCAAGCTAAGGTAACTAACAAGTAAGCTAAATCAAACAAACTTCCTAGAGAGATAAAGGATATAGTTACTACAAGAGAAAAATACTAAAATCCCTTTTGTTACCAAGCTGAGAAGAGGACTAGTGTCATTGATGTTTACTTCAGAGTTACAATGAAATACTCTCCAAGTTAATGATCTAGAGGTGTCAAGTGAGATTCTAGAATGAACACTGGTTTCCAAGTCAGTAATTTTCTAATCTCAACAAAGCTCAAATATATTGCATTCATTCTGCTAATTAACTCTTCATAATATTACTCAGAATATATCCCTATTGTCCTCTTCATGGTTCTTCACTTTGAACTAGAGGTATTTCACACTGAAAGATAAACAGAATACAAGGAAAACAACTCTAGCATTAGCTCCAGTGAGTGCTGGATGTGAATCTCAGCTCTCATAAGGACGAGTAAACATGGAAAATCAAGAGTTTATCATCCTCTGGCTCATCATGGAGTAGGAACCATAGGCAGTCCTGAGAACCAGGTAAGACTGGATAGGAGTGATGTCAACTTTGTGTGTCAGCTTTAGTAGACCATATGCTGCCCAAACACTGGGCTTTCAGAGGACAGTCAAGCCTCCTAAGTTCACCACACTCTGCCCACAAGCAAACTCCTCTCTCTCCACATTCCTTGAGAGCTACCAATATGTTGCAAACTCAGAATTCTTCTGGTCCATGAAGGTACAAAAAGTGAGGAGTCTGATTTTGAAGGTAGTATGTTGTATCTGTTATGTTCCTGGCAGATGTGACACTTAGAGGAGTGACAGAGATTTTGAAAACATCTTACATTCTGGGGAGCTCAATCAACACAATTCATATCAAGATCAAAATAATAATAGAAACTATGAAAAACATGAGAAAGGAAAAGTAGAAATCCAGCATGTAAATTATGAAAAGACACGAAGGAAAAATTTATAATGAAGGTATAGCTTTTTTAAATCTAAGATTTTAAAAGAACTGATTAAAAGAACATGAAATTAATTAAAATAAAAGTTATCATCTAAAGCTAAATAAATAAACCTAAGTGGACTTTGGAAGATGACTGTAAAAATTCTTAAACTTTGAGAATAAAGATTTCACCTTTATTCAGTGGATCATAGTTAAAATTTCTACATGTTTCTTTACTGCCATAGCAAGACAATGGAGTCAGAGCTTAGGAACCCGTCAAGAAAAGGCCCAATCTAAGAAGGTTATAGACAGACACTCTCTCTGTGGGCAGAGAGAGATCTGAAATGGGCAGTCTTTAGAACTCACAACCACCTTTCCTGCAGGCACCCAGCATCTTAACCAACTCACCTAATCTGGGCAGGGTTCCTACACAGGAAGTGATGGATGGGTTCAGAAAAGCCAGTTCTCTTTTTCCTTTTTAAACATAAGCAAATGTTAATAAGAAATGATATGAGCTGATAGAGGAAGAGTGAATAATTAAGAGGAAAAGGAGACTGCTATTTGCTGAATTATCTAACTAATTGGGGTAATTGTTTAAAAAATGTAGAACAATATAAATCAAAAATAATGAATACAAAAGCCCATAGATTACACACATGATGAATAGAAGAAAAGGCAAGTCATAGAATATGAAAATATCTTATTCTCCACAGAGAAAAGAGCAAAGTAATTGTTTAAATGTATAGAGCTAAACTAATATTAGACTACTAAACTCTTGCCAAAAGTAATTGTGGTTGATTTATAGTAATAAGTTAATAACTACTATGATTAGGAATGTTTATGGCCTGTTTTAAATTAATCATAAGTAATGGTATGTATAGGTTATTTACCTTTTAAATTATTCTGTTATGAAAAAGAAAATATTGCAGTCCATCAGTGTTCAAAATAGAAAGGGAAGAACTGGATGTTCCCACTTTACAAAACAAAAAATAGGACAGAGAGCACAAGGAACACGAAAAGAAGGCTTTCACTTGCTGAAGTATATGCTATTTGATTATAACCATGTGTGAACTTACAGATGAACACAGAGCACAAAGATATCAAATAATTTGTGAGTAAATACTAGAAACACACTCTTACAGCACAAAAAGATTGCTGTATTATAATCACACTTTAACTAGAACATGACTTTTGTTTAAAGTTCTGTATAACTTAACAAGCAAAAGTATAGAAAATTATTTAGAAAAAAGACTTCACATGAAGCCATAATATGCTTAGACATTTTAATTTTCATAAACAAAATCTCTAAATTCAAATGAATGTCTGAGATGTAAAAAAAAATTTAAAGCTAAAGCCAACTAGTTATTACAGAAATACAACTGACTTAATAAACCTAATAAAAACTTACAACAGAAATCTTTAAATTAAAATGAATTTGTTCAATATATGCTGTGTAATTGGTTAATTTTATTCTCAATGGTATACTTGTCAAACTCAAAAACAAAGTCCACTAGAATAATTTTGATTTTTTAATATCATTTTGCTTTTGCATAAGAATGGTAACTTTTATCAATGTAAAGCATTATGATGAAAAGAATAGTACGTATTTAAAAGGACAAGACAAATTAATAGTTGACATACCCTGTCATTTTGAGCTATAAAATTAATAGTCAAAGATGGCAAGATTATAATTTTTTAAATCCAAACAATTCATGTGAAAAACATTAGAAGTTACAGAAGAATTTGGGAAGTAAAATAGCAAAGTTCAAGATAACATCATAACTTTTTTCTACTTGCAAAAAAATCTGTATTATCATTTTACAAAAATATAGATCCATAGTCCATTTATAGTTGGAAGAAAACTTATTCTCTAAGGAATAGGCTTGGTGAAAGAAACTTGGAATGCTTGTTTTTAAAGTCTAGCTATTACTATTATAAGTAATATAATCATCCAGATGAACAATATTTTTATTAAGATATGTTTGTAATACAGAATAGTAACTGTCATCTGATGGAATTGGCACATATAGCCTGTCTTGATCATTTAATTTAGTAATATTTTTTAAGTTCATACATTTATTTACCTATTTACTTACTTGTTTCAGGGTCTTGCTACACAGCTTGGACTGATAGTGATCCTCCTGTCTCAGCCTCCCCAGTGCTGGGGCTGCAGCATGTGCTACCATGCCCAGTTTTGGCGGTTGGCATGGCACACCTGGAGTTCTCAGGCCAATATGGCATATGGTATCAGAGATTGGGCCCAGGTCGTTGCACTTGCCAGGCAGGTGCTTAGAGCACCGAACTATCTCCCCAGTCCCCATTGTAATATTTTTAAAATGTAAAATTAACTCTCTTGCTGTTATTATTTTGTAATTTCAGTGTCAACATAGTTGCCCAATTTGAGAAAATGTTGATAGTTTACAAGGAAAAGTAAACCCATAAGAGGAACAAAAAAAAAAAACTTTTTAAAACTACCTCTATTGATCATTAAAATCTATCATTAAAAAACAATTCAAATAAAAGCTACCTGAGCAAAATAAAAAATGTTTTATAATACAAGAGTCCTGAAATGGGTCCAACAAACTATTAAAACTCAATAGATGATGAAAATAAGTGTCATAAAATGATTATTTGCGGGCCCGGTGGGATGGCTCAGTGGTCTAAAGCGCCTGCTTGGGGAAGCTTGGGTGGCTTCAGGGACCATGGTTCAATCCCCGGCACTATATGCTGCGCCAGCCCTGCCCTCGGGGCGGGCTGAGTCGGCCATAAAAATGAGTCAATAAACAAAGGTTCTGAAACAAGAATAAAAATAATAAATAAAATTAAAAAAAAATAAAATGATTATTTGCTAAATTATTTTAATAAATAATTTATAAGTCTGATTAACTGCATATGTACTTTATAGCGAAACGCATTATAGAGATGTATTGCAATCTACACCAAAATAAGCTGAATAGGGATTTAAGAATCAAGTAGAAAACCATAAGCTGAGTTCATGAAGTGGTCATGAAGCTCACCAATACCACTTTTACCAGGATAATACGACTTAAATTTACAGACAAGATCAACGTTGATACCACAAAACATGGCAGTCTGTAGAAGGACCACAGTACTTTGCAGTTCTTCAGATCCATGTATGGCACCTGTCTTTCCACCCCTCGAACTGGTCTTACTTTGACAGTTGGTTTGGTCAAAAGGGAAACCACACTGTACACACTGGGGAAAGCGCACAGGAGACCAAGGTGCCTGGGAACTTCTCATCCTGGAGCTCTCCTAACGGGTGCCGCTCAGAGCTCCTGCAGCCTGGCTTGCTGGGTGATAGGACATAGTGTCCAGCACACACAAGCCCCCCCACACCAGCTGAAACATCTTAGATTAGTCAGCCCCAGATACCCAGGGAGATGGGGGCAAATACTTGTAGGAGCCACAGTCATTGAAACCACTCAGCTGGGGCAGCCAAAATTATTGACCCTGGAAATAAATAATTGTTAATGTTCCAAGCTACCAAACAATGAGGTAGCCTACTATACTGTAATAAATAACTCATAACATGACTGCTTAAAAGTAAGGGAGAATTATTAGTGAGGTATTTCTAGGAGACTAGTGGGATTTATTATCTAGAAAAAAGATCACTCAGAATATATGTAAGAATCCTCATGAGCAGGTTTACCAAAAGATGGGAAGGCCAAGGTGAGCTTCTCACCTGATCTCATTAGCCAAAATGTTGTAAAGGTTGCATTAGTATCAGGTACAGCAATCTGATTTGACAGCTAGCTAAATTATCATCGATGGTCATCAAAAATGAGAAGATAATTGAATTTAAGGCACTGGAAGAATTGTTCAAAAAATGTTTTGGGGGATCCTTCTCAACCCTGACTTCAAACTTAGCTTCATTATTGGGATCTACATATTTAGATCCCATGTTCATTTACATACAATTGTAGTCAGCTTTCCTACAAGGTTTTAGAACTTGCAGTGCTTCAAGGAAATGTCGGCCTGGGGAGATAGCTCAGCACTGTAAGCACCTGCCTGGCAAGTACAAGGTCCTGAGTTTGAATTCCAGTAACCAAAAAAAAAAAGGATATTCTCTCTCTCCCTCAGATAGGAAGCAGAGATTCCAGAAGGAGTTCCTGGGAGATAAACCCTCCCTCCCAGGTCACGCCCCTGTGACCCGCCTTTCTGACCAGACCCCACCTCCTCAGACCAAGTCAGCTGTAAGAACCCAGGGTCCAGTGACCTTTTAAAAGTCCAACATTTGCATGCATGAAGTTGTGGAGGGGTAGATTTTTGTCCAAGGGATGTTGGACTAAAAACTGTTAATAGTTAGTTGCTATGTATGGAAAGAAAAGACAAATAGAAGAATGAGGCAAGATATGATGTGTCTATGAGAGTTTCTTGGAGAAAGTTGAAATAGATGGACCAAAGAGCAAAGGTGAAGGGACCGACCTCTGACTTGAGGAGAGACAGGTGTGCTCTTTAATGTACATATGGATGAAGTTGTCCCAAGTCCTCACTAATTAGAGCTAATGACATCTATATTGCAAATGAGAGGATAGAAGTACTGTCTCCTTGAAAATAAACCATTTTAAATCAGCTAGCCCCAAAGTTCTTTGCCCATTTTTCTGGTAAGCAATTATATGGTAATTTCTAATACAACTAATGAAATTTCAGTCATCATAAAACATGAGCTCCTTGGATGTTCAGCTGACACATGCTTACTTTGAGTAATTCTGTGTTTCAAGTTATGATAAAATACATGTCTAGACTGATCATAGAGCCCGTGTGTACAGGAGTAAAAAGCACTGCTATGGAAATAGACATGGGTTTGAATCCTCGCTATACCATTTGCCACCTACGTGACCCTAAGAAAATTATTTAATGCTTAATTCACATAACTCATTCCACAGAAGGCCTCAAACCTCATAAGTTCTCAATAATATTGCTTGTCTGTGGTTATGATGATGATTCTAGAACTTTAAATCCAGCATTTAATATTTCACTCTCACATTCTCATCATTCAGGTTCAGTTCTAACTCAGCTGGAATTAGTGAGGCTGGATTCTGTGTCACACAACACAGAAATGCAACGTCACAAAAGTAACCAACTACTTTGCTTTTTTTTCCTTACATAAAAATCCGCCAGATTTTCCTTACCTTCTTGGAGAGCCCCTTTCATAGCTGTAGCTCCTTCAGGATTCCTCACTATAGTGAAAGAATTCAACCATATTTATGTTGTCCAGTCAAATACTTGGTAGTTTCCACTTTTAAGAGCATATTTTCTAAACATCTCTAGCAAATGGAGATTTTGACTTTCTGCCCGGGACACCCTGAGAGCTGCTCCTACAGAAAAAAACTAATAGGATAATAAATCCCAAGTCCTTTTTTCTCTCTCTCTGAACAAGAGTTGTTTTAGTTAAACTCGCATTCACTTTTCTCTGAAGGCTGCCCCGTCTCCTCTCAGACCATTGTGTTTAATACAGGACTTTTGACTCAGCCATCATTACTCACACTTTACTGATTTTACTTTAAACACTGTTGGCTAAAACGACAATTTATCAAGACTGTTTTGCCTAGCAGTTGGGGATAATTTATTTTTCTGTTGAAGGGTTTGATATTTATTAGTGCGGCAGCAGGCCGGTCAGCAGAGATTTACACTCCAAGGGACAGGCTCTGGGTCCAGCCTTGTGGACTGCTCCATCCACCCTCTTCTGCCAAGAGGCAGCCACCCTAGGGCTCTCCATCTCCTGGAAAAGGAAGTTCAGAGTTCTCCTTTCCTTTTTGAGGCAGGACTCCCAACTGTGAGGGCCTGAGGTACAACCTGAAGTCTTCCTGACTCTCTTCTCAGGAGAGTAAGCAAGACCAATGGCAGGGAGATAAGAACTGACCACAGAAATACACGCATCTGTGAGGAGAATGCCCAGCTTTGATAGTCAAAGAGCATCTGGTTGGCAAGAGATTATCTACGTAAGTTAGGCCCTGTCTGAGAAGTGGAGAAGTCCAAGCTTCTCATCCCAACTGGGAAATAAGTCTTACAGAAAGCAAGCAGCATCTTTGGGGTATGATTGGAAGTTTTCATAATAGTATGTTATAGTTGTACAGGAATAACTGACAGAGAAGGGAAAGGCTTTGTGTTTATGGTGTGCCTGGCATTGTGCTGGATATATATATATATATATATATATATATATATATATATATATATATATGTCACATCACTTAATCCTTGCAAAAAACCTAGGGATGGCTGTTGGTATCTGGTGGGCTCTGGGGGGTATGCAAATTGCCCACTTTTCTAAAGCAAGTAAATGACAGAGCTCAGGAACAAACCCAGATCTGCCTGACCACCTTACCTTCTGATCCCCATACCCTTCCCCTACTGAAAGAGAGCTTTGGATGCTGGCTTTGGTGACCTCAGAGTGGTGACCAACCACTGCAGTCTCTCCTTGACTAGAACATTATCTCCAACGGAAATAAGTGATTTGGGATTCTTAGCTAAGTGATCCCCATTAGCGCTTAGACCACATTAGTAGGAAAGTACAGAACATCTTTTCCTCCTGGATGGAGGGAATAAGACATGGTGCTGTTCAACTGTAAGGCTTCAAGCCGTGGCACTTTGGTGGGTGAATGTATAAAGAATGCCTTTGTGCAGGTGTCTTAGTTATTTTTTACTCTTTCCTGGGACAAATACCTGACACCCAAAATGAAGGAAAGAAAGTTAATTTAGCTCACAGTTACTGGAGGTTTCAGTCCATATTCAGCTGGACCAAGGCTGAATGGAACAGGGCAGAGAGCATCCAGTTCATGGCAGTGGAATAGCAATAATAGCAGACAACCAACCAGACAGGGCAGCAGAGAGCAACAGCATGAGTCTGTCTCTCTGTCTCTCTTTATATTTTATTCAGGCTCTCTGCTTCAGCCTATCCACCTTAGGCCACACCCACAATCCCAGCAGTATTCAGATGGCTGATAACCCCATCAGTACTAAAACACATAATCCCAGTGGGTCATGAGTCAAGTAATTCCAGCAGTACTCAGACCCATAATCCCATCAGTACTAAAACACATAATCCCACTGGATCATGAGTCAAGTCTCAAACTCTAGAAGTCTCCACCCCACGATTGCATGAGGCTTTGAGGGGACAACTTAGACATAAACCATAACAGCAGGCCCTGCCAAGCCACAGGAGTGTAAGCATGTGAACATACTCCTGAAGGAGGGGAGGAGATGAAGGCCTGCAGGCTCAAAAAGGACACCGGGCCACACATTTCATGCCCCCAGCACAGCCGATGAGCCCAGCGTCAGGAGCTAGGAGATCCACAGTCTGAGAGGTTCCCGATGTTCATGGTGAACCCAGCACGTGCTGGAACTAAGGTTACAAAGCCAGATTAGGTATAGTCCTCACTCCTGAAGAGCTTTCCGTCTCTTTTTCTGGAGAAGCTGAGGAAATCCCTAAGGTACCTGCAAGAAAAAATTGTGGAGAGATTTGGGATGATGCGAGCAAAGGGAACTTAGTGGAGGAAGTACGAGGCACTGAAGATAAAGTTCTCCCCCTCCCCATCCTTGGAGGAGAAGCCAAAGCAGCAGCTGCAGCCCAGGCAAAGGTGAAGCCCAATCTGAGCAACCTTGTCACCTGGAGGGAGGCCTTCAGGGCCCCACACACACTGGCAGTGCAGCCATGCTTGCTCTCCATGAGCCCAGCTTCGAGAGGGAAAGGATACATCTCTACCTTCATCCCCACCGAAAGGGATCATATGGATGGCAGAGAAAGGAACTGGGATCACCTCCATCCCCCTAAAATAACACTAACCCCCAGATGCAGCCACCCCTTTGTCAACCCTGCCTTCTGCTTCACTGTTCCTGTTCAGTGGGCCCGCCCCCTCTATCTCCCACCCACCTCCTATCCTCTCTGGGATCCTATAATATTCCCCTAAAAAGTAAGGTGAGGAAACACCCCTCCTTCACAGAATTAAATGCCTCAGGGAACAAACTCACTGAGCAGTTTCGCCTGCCTTCAGAGCTTTGGTGGAGTCTCCTGGAGGACTCAAACGATGGGAGGCTGAGAGCAGGTCACAGCCAAGCAGAGGACAGTGCCCACATTCCAGGAGGACTGAGTCAGTGTGGCCCCATGGGCAGGGCTCAGGCTCACCCAGACGGACCAACACTCGTCAGAGCCCTGGTCCGCAGGCTGCTGCCCCTGGCCAATCACCACAGGTCCCAGATCATTGTTTTCTTGAGTTCACCATCAAACGAAATTCTTTCCAGAGCCTTCATTAACATTAGTAAAGCTCATAAAAGTCAAAGTACTTCAGGATGTCTGACTGTCTTCATTTTCTTGCAGATATTTGTAGTCAGGGGATTTTTTTTTTTTTCTGTCAGTTTCCAATTAATAAAGAGATGAGGCATAAAAGGGAACAAGTTAGAATTCAGAAGCGTTGCTGCTTAATAGTCAATAAAAGGCACTTACACCCCAGGAAGAAAATCCATCATGGAAGATACCTCCTGCCTTTTCACATCTAATATCAAGTTAGCACTATCCCATGGGGTGCTGATGCCATGCTAGGCCATTCCATAACGTAATTTCATTCTTGTTACTAACTGGAAATCTTGCCAGTGTGCGCCCATAGTTATTAGGATTACTTCTGTTCCATGGATTGTGTGTGGCCATGGACTGTATGGTATCCATTAATGATGGGACATCAACCCTGGCTGTATTCTGGGTTTGGTAACAGTTCTGTATGGTTTGGCAGAGTCCAAGGCTTTTTGCCAAAACTTTGTTGCAAACCCTGTGTATTTTAACAAAAATATCAACCATCTGTTTCTGATTTGTGGACACTTAACTCATCAGATCTCCTCTGGTCAGGTCCTGGTGAGCCATGTCGAATCCCTCTTGCCTGAGTGACACGGAGTCCTGTTTAGCCAAGAGATGGCGTATTTCACTCCCTGTAGCAGATGGGTGCAGTTGGGCTGATGAGTCAGGAAGGATGAGACTCCAGATTCCCAAATCTCTGATGCTTCGGTCCACGATGGGCTTGGAAAAAATATTTCTACTCATTCATAGGGCTGACTTACCTGAAGCACTGCTGTCGTGGTGCAACAGTGTGAGTGTGTGTGATTGTGGCTTTGTGTGGGCATCACGGGCTGTGATTATGCATAACCTGTGACATAATTCAGACTGAGGGTCGGATTCATTTCTCTGTGCACACTAACAAACTGGCTGACTTTGAGACTGGCACTCACTTCCACTGTGCTAGGATGTGTCCACCTCTAAACCAGGAACAAAAAAATGAGAGGCAAGAGACCTCACAAATGGAGGAAGAGCGCTCAAGTTCTGGAATCTGTCCCAGGGTTCTCCCCTCTGAACAGGTTTATCTCCCACTGGGGCAACCTGAAGGTCCAGTCCCCTTGTTACACAAACAAGTGAAGTTGCAACCACTGTCATTTCAGCTTTCCTCAACCTGGAACTCACAGAACACCTCAGCTGTCTAGCACTGTCATGCAGCCCAGACCAGAGTTGTCCCTCAAGATATTATATCTAACCCATATACTAACAAGCCCGCTACAGAAAAACTACATCCTAACATTTCAAAAGATGCCGTTGAAACCTTATTCAGCATTCTACTACTTCTGCCAATATTCACCATGAAGGAATCAATTACATCTACCAATACAGCTTCCTGCAATGTTTCCTTTTCCTATAAACCAGATTCTCCCATTTTTTTGTACCTTTGTAATAAGTCCTGAGCCTTACAAAACAGAGTAGCACATCTGCGGAATGGTGTGGAATAATTGGGCTTATGTGTTAAAACAAGGAAAAAGTTTCTCAAAGGCAAGGAAAACAGTGTTTGCTAACTTCACAAACAGGAATTGGGGTTAAATAAGGGAACAACTGCAACCTGGAAAGACAGAGAAGTCTAGAAATGTTAGAGAAACAGTTCTTAACTGTTTCTGATGGCCCTGAGACACTTCATTGTTCTGAGGCATGTGGTGAGTGATTTGTTGCTAAGAATAAGGTACTGAAGTTTGTAACTAATTTGTTTTCAAATAAAATTCAGCTTCCATCCTCAGCATTTCAGAAACAACCTTAAGGCCAGTGCTGTAATAATGTCAGTTTCAACCACTGGACTCCCTGACATGCCATGCTGAATTAGGGAGGACGGTTTTGTGTTAATTGAGGGTTCCTAGTATCACAAGCAGGGGCCCACCATACTTCTAGAAGTGTGTCCTGTGTGGGAACATCGTGCCAGAGCCATGCTGTAGCAGGGATCAGTCAGGAACCTCTACACTGAAGGTCTCAGCACACGTCATGGTTGGGACCACAGGGTTGATTCCTTGTCACTTTTTAATGTATAGAGATTATTACTTTGATACAGGGTCACACTGACTCACTAAGTTATTCAAGCTGGGCACGGACTCACAGTCCTTCTGCCTTAGCCTCCAGGAATGCTGGGAGCTGGGGTCACAGGTATATGCCCCTACTCACAGTTTGGTTGGTTAGGATTTTAGTGCAGGAGATGACTTAGTCATTCTGTGAAGCACTGGCACAAGTACTTGGAATAAAATTTAGAGAAACATCCAGTACCTTGCAGATGGACCAAAATAGAGTACTACTGAGTTCATGTTCAGCCTCTGTACTAAGGTTGCTGGACCTTGAATTTCATAGCCATAGTCTGGAGTTCTTTTTTTAATTAATTTTATTAATTTTAATAAGAAACAAATAACAATGAGACAGTTTCAAAATACCTTAGTAGGACAGTCACAAATAATTAATACAATGCATACTGTTGTCTTCACAGTAGTTGTTCTGAGTACAAGATGCAGACATGGTAACTTTTCTAAACATTATTAGTACAAATATTTCTTCTCATTGAACTGAGAAAAAGTAGTTTCATATGTAGTCCAATAGTCCATAATAGTAGTGGGTTATCAGAAGAACTGGCAATATCAGGAGCTGTTAACTTGAGCCTTTTATAGCTCACTATATTAATATGGCTTTACTTTTTTATGTCTCGAGGTTAAACTTTTCTGCTAAATGGTTAAGATCAAGTTAAAACAAGAACTATATAACAAAAAATGTAACTTGTGTATCTGACAAGGTCAGTCAAATCCCCTCAGGATTTACCCTGAAACCATGTACAGCATTTTGTAGAACTTTTGTCAGTGTCAGCCCTCGGGATGAGTCATGGTCATTGCTTGACCAATTTGCTCTCTGTGAAGGCCTGAGAATATATTTTCTCTCTGGTTGTCTCTCCTTAGGCACACTATACATCACTGATCCTTTTCCTCTATGGTTCCAGCATCTACTTGAACAGAAAATTTGGGACACCACTGAATTATAAGATGTTACAGTACAGGTTCTCTTATATCCTGAGTCCTCACTGACCCAGAGGGGCTAGGGTCAAAATATTGGCTATTTTTGTAGCCCTTCTTTTTCTCTAAATTTTTAGCCTTCAAACTTAAGTTGTTAACCATCATAGTATGGAGTTCTTTACACTCCATTATCATGCCAACCTCCAACCAGAATCTCCCAAGTATACGTTATGGTCATGAATTAACACCAAACATGACAATAAATGTGGGTAACTTGGAGCTCAAGGGAAGTTATCCCAAACCTCTCCTTATAATAAAAAAAATGCTGGTCATCAAGGAGATGTGGAACAGCTCTGCTGTGACATTTTTTTTTAATTTTATGTATTATTTTTATTCTTGTTTCAGAACCTTTGTTTGTTTATTCACTCATTTTTATGGCCGGCTCAGCCCACCCCAAGGTCAAGGCTGGCACAGCATGTGGTGCCGGGGATCGAACCGCAGTCCCTGAAGCCGCCCAAGCTTCCCCAACCAGGGACTTTAGACCACTGAGCCATCCCGCCGGGATGTGACATTTTTTAAAAAATGTCCAGTCTCTAGATAGTTGTGTAAAGCTGTTTACCGGCTGAGGCTACATTATGCATCCCAATGAGGAAGGGGTTCTCACACATCTCCAGACCAATGGGCAGAGCCATTTCATTTGTTTCTCTTTGGTGTGCACTCGATCCTTCTGTTCTTTACAACCACATAACCTTGGTACTTTTAGTTGAACAGATCCTTGACTACAATTCACTGGTCAAAAGAAACACAGACATGGCTACTCCTTTGTGTACCCAAGTAAAACCACTAATGAGAGAAAATACAGGGGCAGGTGGACTACAAACCCCTAATGACCCACCTAAGTATTCTAACTATTTCAGATGAAGTTTGCCTTATATTTCACTCCCCAAGTATTCCCACATCTAACCACCATTCACCTTGACTACTACTTCTCTTCCTCCTTCTTTTTCATACTTTTGCCATTTTTATGGCTTTATCAATCCAGAACATTTCAGCTGCTGTGAGGGAAAAAAAAAATAACATAAGCTAGCTAGAGCAGCAAAGACTTGTGGAGGTCAAGCAGCTGGAAGTACAGAAGTTGACAGGCTCTGCTCCTGGCATATCCAAGGCTCTGTGTCTCTGTGAGCTTCTGCCCTCACCCACTTGTTAGCTATATCCTGGATTTGAACCCCCACTGGCCATAAAGTGGCAGCCAACAGCAGGAGGAGGTGGATCACTCTCCTGATTTACAGCCACATGAAAATGAGGCAGTGATTTCTGTTCTGCATTTGTAAAGTAGCATTTGCCTGATGTCTCCAGTACTTCTCTTTGTCCTAATTTTCTCATTGCTGGGTCAAAATCAAAATGCCCTCACATTTTCATCTCTAATTTGCTGGCTCAAAGGCAGGACAATATGACATAAAGATACGGCAGAGGAGAGCTGCCCATGGCAAAGTGGGCAGGAAGTAGAGAGGAAAGGGAGCAGTCAGGAAGAAGACAGGGCCTTCCAGGGACCTGCTTCTTCTGAACAGACTCCACGTCCTAAGAACAAGTTACCTATAAAACTCCATAACCCAATTATCTTCCAAAATCTCACTTATGAACACACGAGGTTCTTGGGGGACCACCTAGAGATAAACTATAACACTCTCCTAGACCAGAATTCAACCATATGCCCATTCCTGAAGCCATCACCAACAGTAGAACCTGTCCTCACAGTTGGCTCAGATTTAGTCCGAGTAAAATCACACACTCACACACACACACACACACACACACACATACACATACACACACACACACACACACACACACACACACACACACACACGGATATCACTGTGAAGAAAAAAAGAGACTGATACTAGATAGGCAATCAGCAAAGTTCAGTAGAGAAATTGGGTATGTTTGTATATTTAGATGATAAATTATTGTAGCAAATGAAAAGGGATAACTAATTGGGAAGCTCCTCCCCACTGTCATGCTGGATTCTAGAGGTTCTGGAGCACCTCGTTAACTTACTGAGACTACACCTGGAAGGTATCATGATTTTGGAGGTTCATTTCTCTCTCACCAGGCAACAGTTACACAATGCAGTAACGATCAGGCCTGAAAGTTCATCTGAGCTTATATTCCCTTCCCAGAAAAGTGGCCAATGCATATTTCCATGCCACCAAGCACTTGGGTCCTGCATGCAAACTCCTCACTCCTAGAATTTCAAAGGGCTGGCCATTCCTAGCATTGGGGAAGCCACTGGGCAGAGCACGCAGACATGGCTCACATTTTCCTGCACACGATATTTTTTCCATTGACCCAAGCAGCAGCTGCTTGTTAGAGGGCCATGTTTGCTTGCGATGAAACAAACGGTCTCTGAGCTCTGTAGCGATCACCATCAGAATGGTTGGGGTGACACCACTTCTTTGAAATCAGAATTCTGTGCCCCTAACTGCCCTTGTGGTTCAAAAATGGAATCTAGGGTTGAAGAGCCATTAACATGTGGCCATAGCAGTTGTCTCCAAGAAAAAGAAGAAAGGAATTGAGATGGTTATCATCGATCCCTTGACATTGGCTGGTCCAGAGTTGCTCTTTGCTAACTCGTTCCTCATGTTCTTGGCCTATAAGGTTCCAGAATCTTCCACTACACTTCCCTCATCTGTCCCTAAGGACTCCTTTACAGGTTCAAGACTATCCTCCCAAGCTACCCTATGGACCCTTCCTGCCTGTACACCTCCCAACCTGGATGGCCCTAATCTATGACCACAGTCAACTCTGACCCACCTACCTCTATTCTGCTGAAGCTGTTATTTCAGTGCTACTATTCTTAGATTCCTGACTTTCACTTGGGTACATCTAGCGCCAGCTCTGCTATTTCAATATGAAATTCTGTTTAGAGTGCATTAGTTTGCATAATTGAAAATACCACATAGAGTGGATATAAATGTGGCCTCAATCAATTACTATGTGAATTTAAGCATATTTTTTACCTCTCATCATGTAGTCAACATGAATTTATTAATGCTAAGTTTTTGTCAGGCAGTGAGCTAAGCTCTGCGATGCAATTCTTTCATCTAGTTAAGAGAAGCTAATAATAAAATACATCTCATAGGACTATTGTAATGATTAAATAAGTTAATGAATGCATGTTATTTGCTTAACATAATGCCAGATGCATACAAAGTGTTCCTAAATGGTGGTTAGAGTACTTACGGTACTTCCCCAAAGCTCCCGGTTCATCTGCCTCTCCCTACCATGTAACCCATCTGAGGGGCTCAGAAGCTCCTCAGTCCCTTCTGCATTTATCCCACTTTGACGTGCTTCCAGGATGTCCTACAGCAAGAGACTGGGTAGTGACTTACAATCGTTCTGCTGGTACTGTCAACCCAGTAGCGTCACCACACATGGGGCTCAGTGTGGACCCAGTCTTCAGGCTCAAGTCTCCAATGCCATGTCATTAATCTACCTTGGATGGTGACTGTTCTTTGCCTGTGTAAGATGTGTGTATGTCTTCAGCCATCATTTATGCATGGCTGTTACAAACTGTGAGATCTGATAACATCAGGAGCAGTTGGTTAGGTTCCAAATGTATCACATTCTCCCAGCTTTTCAGATATTCTTGCTTCTCTCTCTCTCTCTCTCTCTCTCTCTCTCTCTCTCTCTCTCTCTCTCTCTCACACACACACACACACTCACACACACACACACACATACACACACATTCTCTATCCCCAGTGCACTTGATTGCTTACTTTAACAATTCTAAATTAACTCAAAACTTGAGCAGGAAAAAATACAGCTGGAAGTTTAATTTAAGAAGAAACAGGAGTGGAAACTTACCACATGCCTTGCAGTGCCATGCGGTTCACACGGACTTTTCACTGCCTGCAGGCAACACAAATGAAGGTGGCTCAGCGCTCTCCAGCTTGGAGGAAAAAAACAGATGAGAGGAGCTGGCTTAACCTCATCCCAAATTTTCAACTTCTGGGAAGTTCCTTGAAGGAATGATATAAGCCTGTTCTGTTAGCAGAAAGTAAGCCATTAAGTGAGCCTGCTTTCTAGAAACCACACGCAGTCTTGAGAGTACAAAAACAGTCCCTTCTTCAAACACAAGATGTTTCAGCAAAAATAGCACCAGTTGAAGCATAGCTACTAGGATATAGAAATAAGTGTCTTATTATTCATGACTCTTGGCCTCATTTATAAAATGAAAATAAAACCCTGGAACATCCTGATATGATCCTCTCCACTCCCCTAGCACGGTGTTCAAGAGAGTCTGCTGGGGCTTCTTAAGAAAATTCCTGAGAAGATATTTGAAGAAAGGCAACATAATTCTTGAAAGGACCATCATAAAGCAGCCACTCAATGGGGCTTTACATATCCTACAGAGCACTGCTAGGCAAAGAACCACTGAATAATGACGTGAAAAACAAAGCAGAGAATTCTTGGTGAGACCAAGTTAGGAGCCTAAGCAACTCCAGCAGGAGTACTGAGCTTACACTCAGAGTGCCACAAGGTACAGCACTGGGAATTGTGAGATACTACAAAAGGGGGGAAACTCAGCAGATACCTGAGAGGGTCAGAAGGGCATACTTTGCATAGTTCCACTGGACATTCTGATCCTGAAGATGTCATCTTGGAAAAAAATTCACCACCCAATTTGTGTCACTTCTTTATAGTAACCCTAGAAAGTACAGATTTTTGATACCAGAAATGTATTCCCTCTCATTTCTGTACATAAAGTCTTAAATCAAGGAGTCCACCAAGCTAAAAAGCTTCCTCAGAAACCTATAGAGGAGAACTTTCTCTTGCTTCTTTCTAGCTTTTCATGATGACTATCAACCCATGGTATGTCTCAGCTGTGCTACTCTGGTCCTTCCTCTGTCATCACATGGCCTTTTCCTGTGGATCTGTGTCAGAATTTCCTCTTATGGGGACATGGTCAGCTCGGATTATAGTCACTTTAATTACTTCATTTTAGTTTAATTACATAGTCAAAGATCCTATTTCCAATTAAGGTCACACTCGCAAGTCCTAACAATCTCAATATATTGTGGGGAAGAGGGTCAGAACACCATTAAGCCTCTCATCAGCTCTCACTAGATCATGGCATAGGTCTTCTCTTTGGCTCTAGTTAGGAGATGGACAGTGGGGATGAACTTAATTGAACTTTCAAAGACTGACCTATGAATGAATGCCACCACTGACAAGGAACATGAGTACTGGTAGAGAAAGGCCTTCAAGATTTGGGCTGATTCTTCATTTTTATTTACTCAACAGCTTTCCAAGCTCTCAGGAAATCCTGGGGAATTCCAAGAGAAGTCGAGGACCTTTGGCTCTTAGTGAAGTGGAAGGCAAGGTATCGGTTGTCACAGTACATCTAGGATATTCTATTCTCAGCAGGCAGTAGTCTCATCTCTGGAACTCAAAATACTCAATTTCTCAAAACACTGGAGAGCAATAATCACAACTTTCAGATGTACAAATCATTCTGGCAACAGGTTTTCCAAAAAGCAAAGGATCCAGAATTCTTTCTTGGTGAAGTAAATCAAAGTGATGACGCAGAGGAGTACCAGGACATTTGTATGTCTGTCAGGAAGCAGGGTCATGTTTATATTTCTAGTCCAAAGATGTTCAGGTGTGGTCATAGCATTGATCTCAATTCTTTTCTGTCCAAAAATAGAGGCACTTTTGGCATCTGGCAATGTGGATTTAATGTCCACAAAGTAAAAATGAAATAATGCACACACCAAAACATAAACACATTGTAAAGTGCATTCAGCCCCTGATTCCAAATACAGCAAAACAGTACCCCCCTTCAAAGGCCCTCTACATGATTTAACAAAAGGGGTAGCCAGACTCCTGTCCCAGCGGGGAGAAATCAGGCCTCCAAACTGACAGCTGCTATCATTCAAAAGCAAGTCATTGTTTATAAGTGAATATTCGTTGCTATAAATTATTGAATTACATGAAACTCTATGATTGCCTGCCACTGCTAGATTTGGTTTTGGGTCTCAAAACTTAACATGGAATGTATTACAAAAAGACAGAAAAACTAAAAACTGCTGGTCTTTTCTCAGAAAACTCTCTTCCAAACTCTATCTCCTCGAAACCTGTAACGCTGACCCTAGCTTGGAACACAAGAATATCCTTCAGGACATGTATAATCTATAAGGCTCCTCATCAGAAACATTTTGGATGATTCTGAAAAAAAAAAAAAAAAAAAAGTAAGTTTGAATTGCAGTTCAAGATATAACTTAGGATAAGTAGTATCTCAAAATCTAAGTGTACAGGGATGTATAACTATTCATGAGGAATCACTGCTTTCCAGGTATTGTGATCATTATTTTACATAATTATTTTATTTACTTCTCACAACAACCAAATGAGATTACCGCTATGGCCATTCTACAAGTGAAAAGCTGATACGCACGGGTGTGAAACGATTTGCAGGTATTCACCCGCAATGAAATAAGCATATCAACTCAGATTCACCAGGTAGCTAATGCCAACCTCGTAGTCTGTCCTCTGGCCTCTGTAGTTCCCACCACAGCTTAATACATAACTATATTTAGTACTAGTACCCAAAGAAGTGCATTGTGCTGCTTTCTGAATGCACACACTGATTCTTTACATACTAGCTTTCAAGTAGATCTGTTTTATTTAAAAAAAAAAAAATATTGCAGGGCTGGCCAAATAGCTCAGCAGATTAAAGAACTTGCAAGCATATGCAGGGGCTGGGGGTTCAGTCCCCAGGTCTGCTGTGCCATCCCTGTCCCTGAGGTGCCCTGAGACAGCAATTGCAACTGGGCATGGTGGTGTATGCCTGCAAGCCCAGCTCTTGGGAGGTGGTAAACAAGTACATCACTACAAGTCTGATCTAGTAGTGAGACCCTCAACATGCTGCAGACCCTTCCCGGAAAATACAAAATAATAACATAATAACATAATAATAATAATAATAATAATAATAATAATAATAATAATAATAATAGTGCTGAAGCTTATTTGATTCATCTTTTTTTCTTTGGAACAAGATTTTCTTAACTTTCTCCATCCTGTGCTCCCAAGGAAAGTCAGTTGATTCCGCTTGAAAGAGCAGGAATCAGAAGCAACAGTCCTGGCTTTTGGTCCATGTGGTCGTTGATACGTGGTGTCAGCCTGAGATGTGGAGGCTTGGCAGGATCCACGGAGTGATTCCACGCCCTGCGGCCTGGGGTTTCCATCCTAGAGTGGGCAGAGCCCCCTTAGAATGACTTAGCCCAGAAAGGGTATACAAAGGCATTGAGGAAGGCTTCAGAGCACCCCACTTCCTAGGAGGGGCTTGATCTTCACTCCCGCGCCCCTTCCAAAGAGCTCGGATCTTCGCAGCATCCATTACCACTTCCTTGGAGGAGCTCTGGTCTTCGCAGTCACCACAGAAGGAAGCGACAGAGGCTTGATAGAGGTCACCGCACAGAAGTGGAAAAAGGTCCACTCCACCAGCTCTCACCATCAGTCACAAGCTAGCTCCAAGCAGGTCTCACACACTACTAACCGAAGCACCTGCCCTGCCTGGATCACACTGTGGAAAGCCTAATCTCTCCTCTCCTAGTACATTCACAACAAGACTGCACAGCTATGCCGTAACTGAAATCCCAGACCCGAGTAGACCCTTTCCCAGAGTACAGTCAAACAAACTGGACCATTAGCAACTTTCACTCCAGTCTAAGAAGTAAGTGCCCAATTCACAGAACTGACATATTGCTTTGGGATGGGGATGGACAATATGACAGGCAATTGTCATCACTACAATGAGACAAGAGTTCCTAAGTGACATGGGTATAGATTGGGAGACATCCAAAATCTATTCAGCAGCAGAAGGAAAAGCTACACAAACATGCAAATACACCCATAAGGGCAGACCTCATAGACAGTGGGGTTTTTTTTTATTTTTTTTTTGAGGAAAATATTACAGGCTTAAAATCATATCCAGGGATGAGCTACATCCTGACAACCATCAACCCCCCTTCTATCCACCCTTTTTTTTTTTTACTTTTAGGGAAGAGTCTACAGGATATTCAGAGTTTTGCTGCTACATCAGACTCATAATGATCTGCCTGTTAACAGCCTGCCAAGAGCTGGGATGGTAGGCATGCGTCACCACGCCCAATCTCAATTGCTATCTCAGAGTGGTCCAGAGGCAGGGACAGCGTGGCAGGCCTGGATCAAAGCCCCGGTCTCTGCGCCTCCTTGCAGGCATTTTAATCCACTGAGCTATTTGGCCAGCCCTCTATTCTGTTTTAGACCAGAAGGCAAATGAATGCTATTAGACATTTCACTTAAATCTCCACTTTGCAAATTACTTTACTTTCGGAATGTATTGCCCCGTCTCCAGTGAAACATACCCACCACTTTCACCTGCTTTCTCGCACAAAGCGTTAAAGTCCTTGACTTTCTAGGTGTTAGCTGTCTAGGTGTTATACAACGCAGTGGATGAAACCGGACCTAAAATCAATTCAGTTACTTATTTCCTGACCTTTGGCTCTGCACTTATTCATTCACTCACTGTATTAGTTACTTTTTTGCCCATTGCTGGAACAAATACCCAACACTCAAAATGAAGGAAGGAAAGGTTTATTTAGCTCACAGTTTGTGGAGGTTTCAGTCCATATTCGGCTGGCCCAAGGCTGAGTGGAACAGAGCAGAGAGCATCCAGTTCATGGTGGCGGAACAGCAACAAAATGGTGGCAGAGGTAGCCAACCAACAGGGCAGCAGAGCAACAGCAAC
>PVJA010035082.1:0-22094 GCA_004027025.1 Myocastor coypus
ATATATATATATATATATATATATATATACACATACATACATACATACAGTGGTTGGCTGGCCAGATAGCTCAGCAGGCTAAAGCACCTGCCTAGGCAGACGCAGAGACAGGGTTTGATCTCCAGTGTACTGGGCCAGCCCCGCCCCTGGGGCCTGCTGAAACAGCGAATGAGACTAGGCAGGGTGGCATGTGCTTGTAATCCAAGTGCTTTGGAGGCTGAAAACAGGAGGATCACTAGCTAGGAGTCCAATCTGTAGTGAGATCCTGTAGATCCTGTACTAAATACATTTTTAAAAATTAATACACAATAATGGTACATATTTATATGACACAGTGTTATATTTCAGTATATCTATAATCTATAATGATCAAATTTCAGTAATTTTCATATTGATCACCTTAAACATTTATCATTTTGTTTTTGTTGTTTTTTTATTTTTTTAAATTTTATTTATTTATTTTTTTCTTGTTTCAGAACCTTTGTTTATTCACTCATTTCTATGGCCAGCTCAGCCCATCCCGAGGGCAGGGCTGGCGCAGCATGCAGTGCCGGGGATCGAACCGCGGTCCCTGAAGCCTCCCAAGCCTTCCCAAGCAGACGCTTTAGACCACTGAGCCATCCCGCCGGGCCCCTTTGTTGTTTTTTTAGACAGGATTTCACTATGTAGTTCAAACTAGATTTGAACTCACTTTGTAGCCCAGGCTTGCCTCAAACTAGTGGCAATCTTCCTGCTTCAGCCTCCCAAGTGCTAGGCTTACAGGTATGCAACACCACACATAGGTGTCATTTCTTCATGCTTACAGCATTTGAATTTTTTCAGGTTTGCTTTTGGTGTTTTTTGCGCATGGTTTTGTTTGTTTTTGTTGTTCGTTTTTTCAGTGCTAGGTATTGAATTCAGTGCCTTGCACAGCTAGGCAAGCACTATGCCATTGAATTATACTACCAGCTCTTAAACATTTTGAAATACAGATTTTTAAAATATTTTTTAAAATTTTATCTATTCTTGTAGGAGAATTTACCAAAGTAAAACTTTTGTTCATCCCAGTAGTATCTTGTGTAGTTGTTAGTTAGATCCTGAATTAAGTCAACTTCAGGCTTTACCTCACTGGCATTCAATACTGAACACAAGGGTTATATCTACTGCAGAATACTCTGGAGTCTTCACAACTACCTGTGAGTTTAACTAGAGTTGATTGATCATAGTGTTGCAAACCTGACCAGTTGTCTATTCCCTACATTACTGTTTATTGATTATTGATAAATAGAAATAAAAATTAAAACGCTTTACTATCAGGTTAATTTGTAGTTGTGTGTTCAATAGCTTTATAGTATACTCAAGGTTCTAGCTATAAAGAGTGTTTTGCCATCCACAATTTCATCATTTTCATAAACTTATAGCGTTCAGACTCATGTAAGTATCATTAATGACAGTAGACATTTGAGTACAATTGCCATCAGTGTAGTCAGGATGATGTAGAAGCACCATTTCCTATCATCATGTTTATTTATTCATTTGAGACATTTGAGACTTGAGGCTGTTAGGCAAGTTTTTAAGTTTTCACCATTGTGAAAGGATACCCTAATGTAG
This sequence comes from Myocastor coypus, assembly GCA_004027025.1. Classification (NCBI taxonomy): domain Eukaryota; kingdom Metazoa; phylum Chordata; class Mammalia; order Rodentia; family Myocastoridae; genus Myocastor; species Myocastor coypus. The sequence continues at coordinate 1,591 of PVJA010035082.1, forward strand.
ACTTAATGTTAGGATGTATAAGAACATGCTCAAGCTGCTTCTCATTTTCTGACTCCCTGTTCTTGTTAACTGAGGGTTTAATTGCTATAAATGTCTCTTTTAAAATTAAGAAATACATAGTTGTGGAGCTTGTCTACCCTGAGTTCAAGGCCAGTACCCTCCCTAAATTGAGAATTATTGTTAATAAGACCATGCAACAAATTATTGCCTAACAGCATCTGTTTGTATCTAGTTGTCCCCCCCCCCCAAAGCCTCAAGTAAATCATGTGGCAGTCAAGTGTGCAGCTCAGGGGGCAGAGCCAGAAGACCAGGGTGGGGCTTGAGGGGCAGGGCCAGAGCTGTGCAAACCATTAAACTGAGAGTATGTGCCCATCCTCCCCAGGCCTAGTGGCCTCTCTTGGAGATATGGAGCAGATCATCCTGGACACAGCGGCACAGTACCTCAAGGTCTTGCTACGTAATTCAGGCTGCTTTAAACTATGAAACCTTTGGTAACTGTGAACTAAATAAACCTTTCCTTCCCTAAGCTTGTGTGTCAGGTACTTTTCCCAGCAACAAGAGAAGAGTAAGACAGCATCCAACACAGGTTACCTCTTTTCCTTTGATAAGTCACATGATCTTTGATGACTGAGTGGATTGTGGTTTATATATAGTTCAAGAATTAATATATGCTTTGATAAGATGCTTGAGAATGCAGAAACACCAGGGATTAGGGAAGCATTCCCTGCTCTGATCCTAGCTTTCAAAGCAGAGCCTTTATCTCTTCTTAGCAGTTTGTGCCTAATAACAATCTTAAGGATTATAATGTTATGGTTTGTGTCTCATCTTCAAAGCATTATGTAGTCATAGAGCTTTATCAGAGGTGGCTCAATCTAGAGTGTCCAATGCTGAGATTAGAGTGTGTGATCAGTAAATCAGTCTATTGATTATTTTGGCAGAGTTCTGGCTAGGATTAAAATTGTGAATGGTACACCCAACCTAGGGCAGGTATATACATAAAATATAAGGGACAGAAAGAGTCTTGCTTCCCATCTTGTTGCTTTGCTGCTTTCTGCCTGCTCTGAGTGTTCTCCTCTGCCATGCCACCCTACCTTGGAGCCAGCCGATAATGGACTGACACCTCGACAAGTGTAAGCTAAATAAGTCTTTGTTCTTTTAACCCAGGATATTTTGTCTCAGCAAGCAAAGTAGCTGTTATGATTCATGTCTAGTTGTCCCCTCAAAGCCTCATGAGTCATGGAGCAGGGACTTCTAGAGTGAGACTTGATCTATGATCCACTGGGATTATGGGTTTTAGTGCTGATGAGATTATGGTCTGAGTACTGATGGGAATTATAGGTGTGGCCTGGGACGGATAGGTGCAGAGCCTGATGTAATTTAAAGAGAGACAGAGAGACAGGCTCACGCTATTGCTTTATGCTGCCCTGGTTGGTCGATTGCCTCTGTCGCGATGGTTGCTGTTCCACTGCCATGAACTGGATACTCTTTGCCATGTTCCACTCAGCCTTGGGCCAACTGAATATGGACTGAAACCTCCACAAACTGTGAGCTAAATAAAACTTTCCTTCCTTCATTTTGGCTGTCAGGTATTTGTCCCAGCAAGGAGTAAAAACTAACTAAGACAGTAGTTAAGGCAAATGTCAAGCAGAAATTCTTCTCTATGAAGGCAACTATTAGACTATTTACTGTCTCTAAAAAAACTGCTTCATGCTACTTAAGGATTTAACCATTTTCATTTGTTTCCATCTCATACTGTTTTTGAAAGTAAAACACTGAGTTTAACATTCATGATGCTTATCACCAAAAGTTTAATAAGATCACTTCATAGTGGCATGTACTTTAACTTCAGTTACTTCAGGGTCTGAGGTGGGTGAATTATGAGTTTGAGACCACTCTGGGAAACCCTATCTTGTTCTAAATTCAATGCTGTCTCAAAAACAGGAAAGAACCTGATCTTAAATTAAATGGTTTCTAGTTCAATTCCCTGGAAAGCTAATGAAGGCAGCTTGTTAACAGTGCCACCAGGCAACCTTGCTATGATAAAATGGTAACTTGATAAAATAATGTATATTAGGTACGCTGAGTCTGAACTAGGAAGAACTATAAATAGTTGGTGGGATTTGATAGCTCTGGGCTTGTCTGAGTGAGAGAGCTGTTAAAACCAAGCATGCCCTTGACAAGGAAAGAAAAGCTGAAACTGTCACAAGGTATTGATTCTTGGGACAAGCTCAAATCCAGCTCACCTAAGAAAATTATCTCATTCCCAAGTCTGACCTAAGAAGAGGTCTTCCCAGTTCCAACCTAGAATTTACCTCAGTCTCTACTAGTGGGGCCCTGGGACCTAAGACCACCAATCTCCTGCTCAAGAATATGATGAAGGAATAAAATGTAGACCAGATAGATAGATAGATAGATAGATAGATAGATAGATAGATAGATAGATTTTTTTTTCAGTTACAAGGAGAACTGGGACCGTCACAGCCCAGTGAAGGACTAAGACCATGAAGCACAGTATCCCTGGCCTTCATTAAATGTACAGTGTGATGGAGGGGGGTGCTGGTGGGCTGCAGAAGTTATGGAGCTGAAGAACAAAACATTTTTGGAAAAGTACAGAGGAACAGATTATGGTTAACTAGTAACCTGTTTATCTGCTGAGACTACTAAGGTAGAAGGAAATTGAGTCAAAGTTGTGTAAGGTTTCTACACTCAGCTGCAGTGTTTCTTGTACTTTGCAGTACCAGAACCTCACAGATCATTTGGTAGTTTCAGTCCTGACCTTTCACCTGGCAATTAATTTTGTCCCACACCAGCTGTGGTCCTTGTGACAAGTCACTTAGGCCTTAGATAGACTCTTAATTCAATTTATTTTTGTGTCAGTTTGTTAATATCAATCACTGCCTGCTCTGCACTTTGGCAAGCTGGTCCTCAGCACCTACAGTTCTACCTGTGATGTACAACATTCCACCAAATATTGTAAGACATAAAAAAGCTGGAAACAAGTCATTTTGTCAAGAGACAGCAGAACTATACTGTGTGATAACTGGAATCATCAAGCAGAGACTTTAAATCAACAAAGGCTATGGCTTCTGTTTCAATAGATTGTGAACCAAGGAATGTCTTTTGTGCTCATGAAAGCTTGAAAAAAGGAACAGAAACTATTAAGACTCTTGGACCTTAATATATGTCTCATGTGGTCTTTTAGAGAAAAGATTTGCTAACTTCTGATCAATAGAATAGATGACAACATGTGTAAATACAGAGAATTCCACAGAGATGAAACCAATCAAATTGGAGTGCTAGAAGTAAAAAAAACAGGACATGGCAGAAAAAATTATAGTGATTAGCTCTTTAGTAGGGTACAGTATAGGCAACAGTGGGGAAATGAATGAATTTGAAACTGAGTAGAAATTATAAAAGAAGAAAACTGTAAAAAATTAAATATCCAAGACTATAGGATAGTATCAAATGATCCAATATAAATATAATTGGGCTCCTAGAAAGAAAAATATAGAACAAGTCAGAAAAAATGTTTGAAGAAAATTACTGACAATTTGCAAAATACTAAAAGGCTTCAAACTATACATTCAGGAATCTCAGAGAACACCAATCACAATGTCCATTTTAAAAAAAAAAATATTTAAATATCTGAAATCCAAAGGAGAAAAAGAAAAAGCAATCTTGAATACAGTCCGAGAAAAGAGAGATGTTATATACAATGTTTTTTATTTAAATTTAACAATGGTTATATTACATATTTTCATCATCGGATCAGTTTAGATTAATAGATATCGGTGTATAAGATTGATCAAACAATTAAACATTAACACTTTCAATAAACATTAATTTTTTTCCCTTTTTTTAACAGTTGACACATTCTATATTATCCTCACAATAGTTATACAGAGCACAGTGTGTGGGCACCTTCCTATTGATGTTGCTAAGGAAAGAAAAACAAAAAATTCTTCTCTTTGAATTAAGAGGAAGCAGATGCATACACAGTCCAATGTTCCACAATTGCAATGGGCCACCAGTTACACTTGCAATGTTGGAGGCTATTGATCCAAGCCTCCTGCAGCTCATTATATACAATATTTATACAACAGAATAAAAAACAAAACAGTAACAAGAATCTTGTCTGAATCTGTGTAAGTCAGATGATAGAGTAATTCACTCTCACTGTTGCACTCCTACTCTTGCTCTCACACTCTTCCTCCCTCTGTCCCCTCCTCTCTTCTCCTTGCCCTTCCCCTTTGTCTTAGTTACTCTTTACTCATTGCTGGGACAAATACCCGACAATCAAAGTGAAGGAAGGAAAGGTTTATTTAGCTCACAGTTACTGGAGGCTTCAGTCCATATTCAGCCAGCTCTAAGGCTGAGTGGAACAGAGCCAGGGAGCATCCAGTTCATGGCAGCAGAATAGCAACAAAATGGTGACAGAGGCAGCCAACCAATCAGAGCAGCAGAGCAACAACCTGAGTCTGTCTCTCTGCCTCTCTTTATATTACATTCAGGCTCTCCTCCTCAGCCTATCCACCTTAGGCTATACCCATAATCCCAGACCCATAATCCCATCAGTACTAAAACACATAATCCCAAGGATCATGAATCAAGTCTCAAACTCTAGAAGTCCCCACCCCATGATTGCATGAGGCTTTGGGGGAACAAGTAGACATAAACCATAACACCCTTATATACCATTTCCTCTTGTCCATCCTGGGCTGGGAATTAAACCCACTGAGTTCCAAACTGTATTCTCAGCACTCCTATTTTGAAGTTTTCATTTTGCCTTGGGTTTTTGTTTGGAGGTGTGTTGTTTTTGTTGTTGCTGTTTTAATGCTTTTGGGTATACTAGGGATTGAACCCATGGCCTGTACACTGAGCTACCTCATTCTAGCCCCTTTCTAATTTTTTGTTGTGAGACATTGCCTCATTAAGTTACCCAAGGTAGCCTTGAACTATTGATTCTCCTGCTTCAGCCTTCTTAGTAGCTAGAATTACAGTAGACGTTAATCTACCCAGCTAGAATGAAATCTCTTAAATATGAAATGAAAAACACCTTGCTAATTCAGAATTTATACCCTAAAAAATGTTTTAAAAGTTAACCAGTATAAAGATTATTTCAAATAAAAATGGACAGAACTTATTGCTAGTGGGCGTATATTGTAAGAAACGTTAACATTTATTCAAGCAGAAAATATTTGGCATAGCACCTGCCTGGCAAGTATAAAGTCCTGGTACCAATTTCCAGTACCAATACTATATCATATGTGATTAAAACTTGCATGTACAGAAAAAAACCATCAGTTTCTAACATCATAAAAATTAAACAAGAAAGCTTTTGTTACTCAGGTGTTCACTGTATAATTGCATTTCTAAAGCAAAAGGCATCATTCTTTTACTGTAAATGAGCAGGTAATAAATGTTTTAGCCTACAGAGGCCGCATAGTCTCTGTCAGAGCTGCTCAGCTCTGCTGGGGTACTTCACCAGCTACATGTAAACAAATCAGCATGGCTACATTCCAGTAAAACTGTATTTGTAAAAACAAATCACAAGGGGCCTGGCAGGATGGCTCAGTGGTGTAAAGCACCTGCTTGGGAAAGCTTGGGCAGCTTCAGGGACCCCAGTTCGATCCTCGGCACCACATGCTGCGCCAGCCCTGCCCTTGGGGTGGACTGAGCTGGCCATAAAAATAAGTGAATAAACAAAGGTTCTGAAACAATAAATAAATGAATAAATAAATAAATAACAAATCACAAGCCAGATTTGGCCCACAAGCTATCAGTTCCTTGTGGACATGAATGCAGCAGTCATCAACAAAAGCCTAACAAAACAAATCTAGTCATATATCAAAGGAATGATATGTCACTGTGAATTGACATTTATCCCAGAAATAAAGACTGGTTCAATATTTTAAAATTAATGTAATTCACATTAACACAGAAGAAAAATCATGTAATCATCTCAGTTCATACACAAAAAAGGATTTACTAAAATTCAACATTTATTTCATGATAGAAAAAATTCTTCCAACCAAACCACTAAAGAAATCTTCCCAAGGCTTGGGAGTTAGCTTGGCAGTCTAAGAGCCTGCCTGGCAAATGGAAAGACCCAAGTTTAATCCCTTGTACAACGTGCTGTGCCAGCCTCAGAACCCCCTGGCACACTGCACTGGCCACCGAAACTGGGCATAGTGATGCACACCTGTAATCCCAGTGCTGGGAAGGCTGAGACAGGAGGATCACTACATGTCTGAGCTGAGTATCAAAACCCTGTACCAAATAAAAAAATAAAATGATTTTTAAAAATTAAAACTGCCCTCCTCTGGTATGAACCTTAACTGTTTAAAAATAATAAAACATCTACATTTTTGAAAGGAAAGGGCTATGCATAAATTCAAATAAAAATCAAAGGAGGTTTTAGTTGGCCCTTGGCAGTTACTAAGCTAGTAATAATCTTGTTTATTAATAAGCTTTCCTTGGAATTACTTCAGTACATTCTGCCTATTAATCCTATCTAATTTGAGATAGGATTTGTCGCCCAACTCACTTTGGAAAAAAATTATTTCTTGTGTGCAGTATAAAATCAGGAAATAAAACTCCAACAAGAAGCCATTGATTGGATAAGCTGATAGTGGTAGTAGGGTTTCTTTTAGTGGACTACTTTCACAAGCTTTGTTCTTACAGATTCTTATGTAGTAGAACTGACATCTTCATTATTTTGTAAATGAAAGTCCTAAAGTATACCACATGATAATATCTAATATTTGTGCCACTTTCTGTGTACAACGAATTTTTCCCTTTGCATATAATTCTCACAACAGTACCAAGAGACAGGAACTACATTTTTCCTTTCGTTTGTAGATAGGACATTGAAGCATAGAAAAGTTTTAACTTACTAAGGCTTTAAGAGAGCTTAGATTTAAACCCAGGCCATCTAACACTAGGTATGTTCTAAACTGCTGCATGATGCTTCCTCTGGAAGAAATTAAGTTCCTTACAAGTCATAGGCTAGTAAATATTCAAGGCAGGACCCAAACTATGGCTTTCACTTTGAGTAGTTCCTGGTCTACTCTACCATAATGTCCAATCTGGGACCAACCTGGACCTGCGCCCAGGTAGGACCTGTCCACCAGCATGCGCTCCCATGCCACCAGCCACTGGAACCCGGCCCTGCCCACCCATGCTGACCGACCCGGGTCTGCACCCAGGTAGGACCTGTCTGCTGGTGTGGACCCCTGTACCTCCAACCACTGGAACTCCAACCCTGCCCACCCATGATGACCATCCTGGCCTGCGCCCAGTTGCAGCAGGAAAAAGCTGAGCACAACAGCCAGACCCAGTATCTTAGTTCTTTTCACTCATTGCTGGGACAAATGCCCAACAATCAAAATGAAGGAAGGGAAAGGTTTATTTAGCTCACGGTTACTGGATGTCTCAGTCCATATTCAGCCGGCTCCAAGGCTGAATGGCACATGGCAGAGAGCCTCAGTTGATGGCGGCAGAACAGCAACAATCGCAACAGAGGCAACCAACCAACCAGGGGAGCAGAGAGCAACAGTTTCAGTCTGTCTCTCTGTCTCTCTTTATATTACATTCAGGCTCTCCACCTCAGCCTATCTGCCTAGGCTATACCCATAATTCCAGAAGTACTTAAAACACATAATCCCAGGGATCATGGATCAAGTCTCAAACTCTAGATCAGTACTAAATCACATAACCCCAGTGACTCATGAGTCAAGTCTCATAGAAGTCCCCGCCCCATGACTGCATGAGGCTTTGGAGGAACAACTAGATATAAACCATAACACCCAGCGAGGCACATCTGGAAGGGATCAAGACTGGTGGATCCAGACTCAAATTTCGATAGGTGCAAACAGCATAACTTCACCAAAGTGCAGAGTTCATACAAAATGACAAAGAGAAGGAGCAAGATGCAATCACAGGTCGCAAGTCCACCCAAAACAAATACAGGAGACAATACCATTGTAGAAAATGGGAATCAGGCAGCCAAAATCTCTGAATTGGTAGCATCTGAGGTAGACAGAAAAGTGCCGAATTGTATAGAGGAACTCAGATCAGAGATAACATCTGAAGTATAAAAAGAAATGCATGAATTAATGGAATCTGAAGTGGGAAAACAACTGCAGAAATGTGTAAAGAAAGTTAGACCAGAAATGACCTCTGAAGTAAAAAAGGACATCTCTAATTTAATAACAACTAAAGTAGGGAAACAACTACAGAAAGATAGAGAGGAAGTCAGAACAGAAGTAATCTCTGAAGTAGAGAAAGAAAGGATAACTATAATGAAAAACTTAAATGCCACTAAAGAAGACATTGATAAAAAATTATAGGAGAATAGAAAAATGATGGATTCCCTGATTGAGCAATATAGAAAATAAATAGATCACATGAAACAATTTCAAAGAGATATACAAGAAAATAAAAATCACAAGCTGGCAAAACCATATGAACGAAAGTGAAGATAGATTTTCAGATCTTGACACAGTTGCAGCTAGTGAAAAAGTAAGAAAGGATCTCTTAAAAACAACTAGGGTGCAAGAAAAAAATAATTCAACATCTGCAAGATGATACAAAAATGTACAACATGAGATTAATAGGAATCAACAAGAAAGTAGTCAATACAAAGGATATTAAAAGAATATGGGCAGAAGTAATAGCAGAAAACTTATAAAATATAAGAAAACAATCTGACATTCAGTAACTGAAGCATATAGAACTTCAAATAACACCCAACTAAAAACATACCCAGATAATGTCCGGTCTATTAATTATCACATGTGATCTTTGTCTTATCTCCCCAGCTACATTGTTTCTTTTCTAAACACAGAAAATAATATCTTTTCCCTTGCAAATCCTCTGGAGATCTCTTAAGGAGGCTGTCAATAAATATACTGATTAAAACACAGAAGCTTGAGAGAAAATCACAAGTCAGTGATGAAATATGTATATTGTTGTTTTTAAGAACAAAAAAACTTAGCCCTCAACAGATTTCTTTTTTTTTTTTTTTGTCTTTTTGAGACAGGGTCTCACTATGCAGTTGAGACCAGCCCAGGCTGGTCTCGAACTCACACCAATCCTCCTGCCTCAGCCTCCCGAGTGCTGGGATTACAGGCGTGAGCCACCACGCCCGGCTAGCCCTCAACAGATTTCTACTGTTGAATCTTATGAGACTATTAGGGAAGAATATTTGTGGGGCTAGCACATGCTGACTCTATTCTACCACCCCTAGAAAAGTGCTCTCACTCTCTTGCTCTTTCTGTCTCTCTGTCTCTTTCTCTTGGTTCTCTCCTCTCTCCTCTCTCCTCTCTCCTCTCTCCTCTCTCCTCTCTCCTCTCTCCTCTCTCTCTTCTCTCTCCCTCTCTCCCTCTCTCCCTTTCCCTCTCTCTCTCTCTCCCTCTCTCCCTCTCCCTCTCCCTCTCTTCCCAGGTCATTTGTTTTATTGATTTTATAGCATGTGTTTATTTATGTGTGCATGTGACAGGGTCTCATTCAGTTGTACAAGCTGAACTCAAACTTGTGGTCCTCCTACGTCAGCCTTTCAGATTACTGAGGTTACAGGAATGGACTACCATACCCAGCTAAAAATCCCTTCCTCTTTTAAATCTATGATGTAATAATCTTTCACCAGTTTCATGACAGGTAGGTGTGATTTTGTGATTACTTGAAGAGTACAACTGATTAATCAGACTATGACATGGTTCAAATCTATGGTATAATGCTGTACAGTACTTGGATTTCATGAGATGCCCATAAATATAGTAGGTGGAGGAAATTGTAAAATACACACTGTGGGAAAGTGCTTTCCTTTGAAAGGTTGGGTTTGAGTTATATTAACAAAGTATTCCCACTTGAGCTAAATGTTCTACTTTAATTTTCCTTTATTATTGGCTGTATCTTGAATGCACAATTTTGGAGGGAAATGTGCATCCACTTTCACAGTTTTAATGTGTTGTGCACAATGATTAAAATGTTTCTGTGGAGTCATCACTAAAATTAGTGGGTGCAGAATTCTAAACTGGTAGTGAGAAATCTTAAGATCTTTGAATTGTTTCACATTCTTTGCTGGTGTTTCAGTCTAACTCAATCTTAAAAGTTAGACTAAACAAGCTATGTGTTTTATGTCAAATTTTTTTTATTTAAAAAAACTAAAGCTATGCTCCATTTTTCTGTATAAGCATTGCTGAAGACATGGTGGCAAAGTCAGAAAAAATACCTGAGCTTCATTCTGTGATGTGCACCTGTGTAATTCTGGTCTGGCCTCTTACCTTTCTGGTCCCATTTACTCATCTGTAAGGCAGAGATGTTATCAGCCTGATACATTTTCTGTGATAATAAAATAAATGTACATGCAGAATACATGTAAACTTTTAGTAAAGTTTCCTGTCCTTGCTTAGTAGTGTGTAGATTATACTGCCCTTCTGGAAAGTGGTAATTTTTCATCATTTTCTTGAGTAGTGTCAATTTGAATGCAAAAACTAAAATGTCAGCCCTAAAACATTCAAATAGCTGAGAGTAATGGTGCACACCTGTAATCCCAGCACTCCAGAGGCTGAGGCAGGAGGATTATTGTGAGTTTGAGACCAACCTGGGCTACTAAGTGAGCTCAAGGCCAGCCTGGACTGCTATCAAGACCTCAAAAAGATATAATAATTAATAATAGTAATAATAATAATTTTCTTTTGTGCTGGGTGTAGTAGCACACACCTGTAATCTCAGCACTTGGGAGGCTGAGGCAGAAGGATCAGTGTGAGTTCAAGACCAGCCTGGGCTACAAAAGTGAGTTCAAGGCCAGCCTGAACTGCATAGCGAGACCCTGTCTCAAAAAGACAAAAAAAAAAAAAAAATTATTTTGAAACAATAAATTTACTTGGAACCTGAGTGTCATGCCTACTCTGCAACTCTTCTGGCAGGATGGAAATTTCTTGTGACTCAGAAGCAAGCCAGTGTAGGCCACAGAGTGAACAAAAAGGGACTGTCATTGCATCACTGTGTTCTTTGGGGAAGTGACATGTGAGCACTCTCTCTTGGTTGCCATGTGTTATCTTTGAATATGTGAAAATTGTGCTCCACTGAGCTTGGTTATCTCAATCAGCAGCCTCCTCCTAGGCCCAGACCCAAGAAGTTGCAGGAGGAATATGGGAACACTATATTGTGCCTTTATTTGTTCATCTAAGCACAGACTGAGTTTTACTAATAGTATTGGCCCTGATATTGTGCGAGAATCAGCCTGAGAGCTCTGGCTATCCTTAGGGAAAGCACAGGGACCCAGCATGCAGGGCCATTAACATTTGTACACTCTCTCCTTGCTATTCCCATGATTTTACTGTACAACTGTGTTCCTAGTTACAGTGGCTAGATTCAGTTTAAAAAGCCCTCACAAAACACTGTGTTATTACCTTCTACACTGAATTTATAGTATCAGTACACATGACAAAAGTTAATGGTAGAACCGATATTCCTCTCATCCTAGAACCAGTGCCATGTTGTAAGGTGGAAACAATGATGAACCCATCTCTAAGACATGGTTCCATAAACATTACCTGGAATACTATTTCCATTATGGGTTTATATCAGCTGTGATAAGCAGTGTATCTTACTATGAATATGTATTTTACTTGCTGATGATAATGTGAAGTCTTTGTGACTAGCAAGACATGATAGTCAATTATCAAATTGTTTTCTCATTGTTGTTGTCTTGATATACTAGGAATTGAGCCAAAGGGCCATATCACTGAGCTACATTGTCAAGCCTTTTTTTTTGGGGGGGGGGGCTTCTCACTAATTTGTATAATCTGGCCTCAAACCTGCAATCCTCAGCCTCCTAAGTAGCTGAAATAATATTTTAATGAATACAAAAAAAAAAGCATTTTGTATCATCAATTCGGTACTTTTAAAGTCTAGGGTTTTTTCCTTATCACATTTTTAATTTCTTTTAGGTATATTTTATTGTATATGAATCAATGTTGAGAAATATTGTGTAATTTATAAATAAGTACAACATATATTTCAAGTACATTCTCCCTTTTCCCCTTTTTAAAAATGTGTAGCATATACAATAAGAAGAGTTTAGAGACTTCTAGATGCCGGCTCTCATCAAAATCCCATGAAGAAAACAAAGTAGGTTTCTGGCTAGGCCCCAAGATCAGTGTACCACAAGGCCACCCAGCTACCGTTTATGATTAGCCATGTCTGAAAACTACTCTTTATATCTACTTTATATACAACTGTGAGCCAAAAAGCCTCCTATAGCAAATGTCTACTTTTAATAAATATTAGAAAAACATTTGTAAGTCTCAGACCATCTACACACTGCCTGGTACTTTTTCACTTCTTAGGATATGTTTCTAACAGATGTGCTTCTACCATATAACCATTTTTTTTTTTTTTCACAAAGCAGCTTCACTTTCCAGAACAAATTACAGTGACATTTGTATAACATGTGTACTTTCCACTAGAAGACTTCACTATACTCTACCATAATTAATACATGAGAGATCACACACACAAAAAAAAAAACATTAAAATATCTGCAGAGAATTATGTATCTACCTGTAAATAGAAAACATGTAAAAGGAGAGCTCAACTTTAGAAAACAAATCTTGTATGTTTCCAAGTCTGATGATAGATATATAAGTATTACTCTCAAATACAAATAACTTAGCAGTTTGGTTGCATTTGGCTAGTTGTCCTTCCTTTCTTCTTTTCTTTCCTTCCTTTTCCTTTCCTTCACTCTTTCTTTCTTTCTTTCTTTCTTTTCTGCAGTATAGGAATTAAATCCAGATTCTCACACATACTGGACAAGTACTCTGCCACTGAGTTATATCTCCCAATCCTGTCATTTTTAGTGATAAATACTCATGCTATTTCCAGAGTGCTACTGCATTAGCATCTTGCAGCATAATTTAGGCTGTGCTGTGACATGAAACAAAGGTTAATTATAGCTTCTGTTGATTATCCTTGGTAATCAAGGATAAGGATGATATGTATAAATAAATTCATCTGTAATCCCCAAAACATCACTGTAGCCATTAAGTTAAAAGTTACTTTCCTATTAAGGTTTTTTTCTCAGACCTCCTTAGTAAGCTTCAAACCTGACAGGTTGTAAGATTTAACTTTTATTTCCCACTTCTGCTGGGAGCTTTCTAAATGATATACAAATGCAAGGTGGGACAGCACAACAAAGAGCAGAATTTCTGAAGCCACTTAATTCAGAGTGAATGAATGATCATTCCTGAATACCCAGGCTTGGCTTTCATTTAGCCATCAAGCCCTATAAAAAGAGGACTGCATTGAGAGAGATAGGTAAAGTAGAAGCTGTGTCACTTTGGAAATGGAATTAGAGGGGACAACCCACTTGGGCCCCTTTCCTGTTCCTCTCTCAGACACGAGTTTTCTTTCCTCCAATAAATCTATTCTGTTCATAAAAATGAAATGGAACTATGGTTTGCCTACCATGTAAGAAAGCCATCTACTGAAAATATAGGGGCCAGGCGGAATGGCTCAGTGGTCTAAAGCGCCTGCTTGGGAAAGCTTGGGCAGCTTCAGGGACCGCGGTTCGATCCCTGGCACCACATGCTGCGCCAGTCCTGCCCTCGGAGCGGGCTGAGCCAGCCATAAAGATGAGTGAATAACCAAACAGAGGTTCTGAAACAAGAATAAATAAATAAATTAATTAATTAATTAATAAAATTTAAAAAAAAAGAAAATACATCATATACAACTACTTGTTTAAAAATAATTCTTTCCATTACAGGTGATTACCTTCTTTAGCTCAAGGCTGCTACAAGCTGGAGCTGAGCTATCAGTGGAACGGGTCTTGGAAATCATTAAGCAAGGGGTTGTTGCACTACCCAAAGACAGGCTAAAGGTAAGATGGTTAAAGAAATGCTCCCTAACTCGTACTGATTACTCACCCGACAACAGTATCAGTGTCTGAGCAGGCTCTGGAGTCATACTACATACCCAGAACTTGTGCTAGAAAGGCTAAGTTTTGCCTGCACTGGTATAGACTCAGAGCTATGGTGGTTTCTGTGACAGTTCAAAAGAAAACAGCAGAATCTTCATATTTCTGCATCTTATACTAATGCTTATTCTGTCAATAAAGAGGCACTTTAGTTTTGTAATGTAGTGAAATACATTCAACCTTGCAAGTATCATCAAAGGTTGAAGGGAAGACAGTAAAAATACTCTATATCGCACAGAGTTCTCTTATTGTACATGTATCAACTCATTCTTCCTCACAAGGATTCTTTAAGATAGGTACTACTATCATCTGAATTTTTCTGATGAGGAAAAACTCTGGTAAGAAACTTTCCTGAAATCATACAACTAAAAAATGGTTGAGCTTGAGGATCAGATGCAAGAAATCTGGCTCCAAAGCCCTTAATCATAATTGCTACATTATTTTCTAGATGTCTATGATGTAACAAGGGAAGGAGAAGCATTTCATGGAAAAGGAGAACATTGGACTTTAGGAAATAGCACGGTAGCATAAGCATCTGCCTGGAAAGCACAAGGTCCTAAGTTCAATTCCGGGTATCACAAAAACAAAGACAAAAATTCATATTTGTGTGATGTGTTCCTAAAATAGTCTCACAATTTATAATTCATACTTCAAGAGTAATTATCCTATAGAGAAAGGTGTAAAGAGAATATTTTAAGGGATGCATGAATGTGACATAGTTGTACTTTAACATTTCTTTTTCTGTTTATCCTTCATTAGATCTAATTTTATACGATGCTTTGCCCTAAATGAATAACACAGGTCCTCACACTGGGTGTTTGGCCTTCTTTTTGCATTTTATCACAACCAACTGTGTTCCACTTATCATTTGGATTCTGTGTTTTTCAGCATTATCACTAGACACGCTGCCTAATGGATGCTTGAGAGATACTACTGTTAGACATAAAAATTATTTTCCCTTATAACAGTTTGTAAAATAACAGCACATTAGTCATCCTAATCGTGGACAGAAATTCCACTGCACACAAATAGCAGTGATATTAGCACAGTTCTGGGCAAAGGCAGCAGATGTTTCTATTGATCAGCCAGTGGTACCACAGTACGGGGACAGCATAAAAACTGATTACAATTCACTGATCCTCCAACTTTCATAGTATTTATATTCTCATAATTCTTTAAATTTTAGGAATTTACTTATTCCTATTCATACCATGAGACACAGGTTGCACAGAGGTATATTTGCATTATTTCTTCTATTTGTACTGTGTATCATGTCAACCTGTTTAAAAATCCATGTAGGTCAGAGTAGCTGTGGTCTAGAAAGTGATGGCTCTTGGTGTCTTAGCTGAGTTAAAAAAGAAATACTAAGAGACTGTTAGAAAGGGATAGTATAGAAAACATGGAAGAAGGGAGATTTTGAAAAGATCAAAGAGCATAGTATATTTTTAAAAAATAATAATAAAGAGTAGTGTTTTTAGACTGCCATTTTAAGAGTGGTGATAACATGGTCTAGATTTGGCCATGCATATTAGGAGCCAAAATAGTATGGATGTAGATGAGAGTCAGTGTGGCAGAGTCAGATAATAAACAGCACCAAGGGTCAATGGAGGTGTCACCCCACAGTCAGTGGGAGGTGGGCACAAGGAGGAGACTAGGCTAGAGTCAGCCTCACAGAACTAGAGCTTTTTACTTAAGGGGAGAAGAATAACCAGGGAAAGACAAAGAATACAGAGAGAATACCAACCTTTCTGCAGACCCTGAAGGCTATGGAGTACGAAAGGTTTGGAAGGCAGGTAGAGTCCTGAGTAGAGACCCCTATTTCAGTTGAAGAGAGGAGAGAAGACTGAGAAAAGGATCTAAGAATGTAGGAATGTTTAATAATCACAACGAAGAGGATTGAAGGCTGGGGAGATAGCCCAGTGGTCTAAGTGCCTACTTGGCAAGCATAAGGTTTGATCCCTTATACCAGGTGCTATGTCAGCCCCAGAAACTTGGGCATGCCTTTGGACCCTGAAAACAGGCTTGGTGGCACACACGTGTAATTCCAGCACTGAGGAGGCTAAAACAGGAGGATCACTATAAGTCTGAGCTGTGTAGCGAGGCCCTGTACCAAATCTATAAAATATTTTTTTAAAAGAGGCTTGAACATGCACAGTAGTGTCTGGAAGAGAAGGAAGAAGGAGGAGATTAGATCAGAGAAGCAAAAGCACAAAGTAGTAGAAAGACAAAAGTACAGAAGAGAATTGACAGGCTGGATGACTTGCATCTGAAGCAATGTCCATTGAGGTGTGGTGTAAGGTGTTCAAGCCTGTCACAGATCTCTTCCATACTGAATAGATCTTCATGAAGCTGCCGTATGAAGCTTGTTGTTATTGTTCTTGGTACTGAAGCTACATCAGTGAGCAAAAAAGACCCATACTGTCACATGGGACCGACTATTAGTATAGTGGTTCTCAACCTTTCTAATGCCATGACTCCGCAATACATTTCCTCATGTTGCAGTGACCTCAAACCAAAAAATAATTTTGGTGGCTACTTCAAAACTGTAATATTGCTACAGTTATGGTTCGGAATGTAAATACCTGATATGCATTATGTATTGTCATTGCTACAAATCAAACATAATTTAAACAGTGATTAATCACAAAAACAATATTTAATTATATGTTGAGAAATATTTATTACTAATTCTAATAAATAACATTTCACCATGGCATAGCATGGGTTTAAAAAGCCATCGGAAATATGTATTTTCTAATGGCGTTAGGCAACCCCTGTGTTTTGGTTGTTGAACCCCCACCGGTGTCACAACCCACAGGTTGAAAACCGCTGATCTAGTAGGAGGAACAGTAAACCATAAGCATAATAAATAAGAAAAAGATCTAGCATTCTACTGTTAGAACATGTTAAGTGCTCTGGAAATTAAAAATGGACCAAGCTAAGAATTAAGAGTATTGATGAGGATGTGATGGGAGAAAGTTACAGAATTACATATTATAGTCCTAGCAACAATTAATAAAGTTAAGAAGGTGAGGAAGTTAGTCCTCCTAACACTAGAGTAAGAAGAAGCACTGAAGAAGTCCTGTGGAGAATGCCATGGATATTAAAGCGAGGAGAAACAGCGCGGAAACCAGAGCAGGTAGAACCAGGTGAGCAAGGGATAGAGAGGCAGTGGGTAGGCAGAGACGATGAGCGAAGGAAGAAGGTAGCAGGACCTGGGAAACTATTTTGATAATTTTGTGTTTATTTTTTTTTTCTGAGTAACATGGGAAATAATGCAAGATTTATGAAGAAGAATGGTCTGAATAGTTTGTATTTTAATACCTATTAGTCAGTCTGCTGAGAAACAAAGCTTTTAAAAAAACTATTGCTTATCTTAAACATGGCTGTAAGAGTGGAAATGATCCAGTAAGTTTTCTGGAGGAGATGGGAGAATACTCATTCCCCCTAAGAAAGAGGAGAGGTACAATCTGATTGCAAAAGCTCCAGGGAACAGTGGCTAGAACCTAGGTTCTGACACAGAGTACTTAGAGAACCTCAAGTTTTGGGAGAGTTATTGATGAAAGTGGATTTAATTTTGCTGTGCATGGCCATCTTAGTAACTTTCCTTGTCTCTGGGACATAATAGCCAATACTGGCAACTTAGTGCAGGAGTTTTTTTGAGTCATAGTTTTAGTTGGCTGGTTCTAAAATGAGGCTGCTTGCAGATGGGCATAGCAGAGGAAAGGTTGCTCACATCATGGCAGCAAGGAAGTGGAGAGGGAGGAGGACCTGAGAAGATGCTGTGTCCTATCAGTCCATGCCCACTGCCTGCCTCTTCAGACCAGGCCCTATCTCCTAACTTCACATTAAAAAAAAAAAAAAAAAAAAAACACCCTGTGGTCTATTTACCTTCCAAAAAGCCCACACCTGTGAATCCCTGAAGTTCCTGGGGTCATCTAATAAATATAAATCATAACTGTGGTCTCCAAGACACCTGCAAAATGATCTGTAACACTTTCTAATGTTGGTTAACCAAGTCTATAATGGATAGAAGCCTGCATCTGCTTTTAGTGCTGTAAAGCTCAATGGTATGTTGCAAGTCAGTGTGCCACTAGTGTAGAGAAGATGTACTCTTCAGAGCAAGTTTTTGTGAATGCCACACATAAGACAATGAGGAAAGCTTTCAGAGAATCATTAAAATTGTGAAATGACACAGAGAATGATTAGAGAAGCTCAGACTATTTTTATTGGCCTTAAGAAAAAATTTGAACCAAAGAGACTTGTCTTCAAGTACTGGAAAAAACACGCAAAGGTTTTTTGTTTTGGTTTATTTTTTTACCAGGAATTGAACTCAGAACCCTGTGCTTACCAGGCAGACACTGTACCACTGAGCTATATTCTCAGCCCCAGAAAAATTGTTTATGGAAACACATTTGATCTTATTATGAGCTCATGGAGTAGGATTTGAACCAATGATTGGAAGCCACATATAGGGACATACATTTCAGTCCCCTGTAAGGAGCAACTTTGTAACTGATGGAACCATTTAGAAATGGAATGGGCTGTGGCTAGGGATATAGGTCAGTGGCGTAAGTGCCTACCTGGCAAGCACAGGGTCCTGAGATCAATCCCTGCTACCACACACACAAAATAATAATAATAATAATAATAATAATAATAATAATAATAATAGGCAGGTTTGAGGGAGTGATGCTTTTACTCTCACTGGGAATGTTAGAGTAATAGATTGATGGACAATTGAGAAGTATATAAATGGTTCCACTTTGAATGCACCTGTTCCCTATTGGTCCTAGCTGGCTGGATAGCAAAAGAAGGCATCTAAGATTAAGTTCACACTGAACTCAATAGAGCCCTAATAAGATCTATGTCTATACCTGCTATTGGCAACAAGAGCTACAAGTAAGGAGCATATGTATAGTTCTTTGGATTGCAGTTGTAAATATTCAGGCACATAGTTATAAATCCAATTATGTTATCTTCAAGGATCTTTGCATTCCTAAATGTATAATTCCATCTATGCATAATACTAAAGTTGCCATTCTTCCCAAAGAGCAAATGTAGCAGTCTGATAACAGTCTTCCCTCTAAGAATGTAATGAGGAAATGCTATGAGTGCAGGTATATTTTTGATGTCAGCCCCAATTTTTATCTCATAATATGACTATGAGAGCATAGTCAGACCTATATGCTAGAAGAAAGACAAACTGTTAAAAGTTGTGTATTGCCCTTAACAAAATATAATTTAAGAGGGATTAAAAACTAAAAATAGGTATAGAGGTAGAGATAAAAATAGATAAGAGTCTGACAAAAAATGTATACACACTTCAGTATTTTTTGTAAAATACCAAAAAAAAAAAAAAAAACCCTTTGGATTTTAATACTAAATTTATTGACACATCATGAGATTAATGCAAATTATCTTTGGCCTCTACAATTACAGGAGATGTTCATAGTGGTGCTATATGCTTCCAGACATTTATTAGTACACCAAAGGCCTCCCACTGCTGTCACCCGCTTTTTCTCTTCTCCCTTCCACAACCTACACAAGCTCCTCTCACCAGTCCAACCTCCCAGCCTATTTCAGGTACATCAGGAAATATAGTTCTCTGGCTTTCAGCCACAGATACACAGATGACAGTGTGAGAATGAAAGGAAGGCATCTTATTACTCATGGGCAACATGGCCAGGGATCTAAAGACACTGGTAGGACACTGAGAAGTGGTGATTAACGTGGGCTTTTTTAGACAATCTGTGCACAAGGTAGAAGCAATAGTATGTGTAGAGGCCAAATGTAAAGGAATGACATGAGTTTACTTCAGAAAATGTACTCAAATTGGAAAAGGATCCTTCTTCCTTCCTTCCTGGAAAGGAATTTTGATCCTTTGGGGGAAAGCATGAAAAACAAGTTGTAGGTCTCTAACATAGCACAAATGGAAAAGAATGTGATTTATTTATGCATTCTCCCATTTTTAACTAATTTATTTTGTCTTCGTTTTGATTTTTTGTTTGTTTTTTTAGACTCATTTCTTTTATCTCCTTCAATAAGAGTAGGTTCAGGGGCCCGGTGGAATGGCTCAGTGGTCTAAAGTGCCTGCTTGGGGAAGCTTGGGCGGCTTCAGGGACTGCGGTTCGATCCCCGGCACCACATGCTGCGCCAGCCCTGCCCTTGGAGTGGGCTGAGCCGGCCATAAAAATGAGTGAATAAACAAAGGTTCTGAAACAAGAAAATAAATAAATAAATTTTAAAAAAAAGAAAAGAGTAGGTTCAAAGTAGGAAAACAAAACTGAAGCCCAAGATCAGAAGAATTCCCAGTCCATTATTTTTTAATAGACATAGAGTAATTTACATATTTGTAGGGTACATTGTGAATGATCAGGGTAACTGGCATATCTTTGGGGGAGGGTGCAGAGTACTGAGAATGAAACTGAGGACCTCACACTTGCCAGGCAGGCACTGCACTGGCTACATCCCCAGTCCACCTAGCATATCTTTTTTTTTTTTTTTTTTTTTTTTTTAA
>PVJA010035083.1:0-22077 GCA_004027025.1 Myocastor coypus
GCCCGGCCATCTACCACTATGTCTTTAAGATTACTACCTACTTTCTCCTCCAAGAGTTTAATGTTTCACTTTAAATATTTAAATCTTTGATCCATTTAACTGCAGTTTTGTGCATAAGTCTAATTTTAGTCTTCAGTATGTGGAAAGCCAATTTTTCCAGCACTATATATTAAAGAGACTACCTTTCTTTCAGGGAGCATGTTTGGTTCCTTTGTCAAAGATAAGGTGGCTGATTGTGTTTGTAGTTGTGTCTGTATCTTCTGATCTGTTCAATTGTTCTTCAGGTTATTGCCAGTACCATGCTGAGTTTACCACACTAGCTTTCTAGTATAATTTTAAGTCAGGGATGGTGATGCTTCCTGCCTTTCCTTTGTTGCCCAGGATTGCTTTGGCTATTCTAGCACTCCTCTGGTTCCAGATGAATTTTAAGAATGGTTTTCTAGTTTTGTGAGGTATGCTGATAGTATTTTAAATGAGATTGTACTGAATGTGTATAATAATTTTGAGAGTAAGGCCATTTTCACAGTGTTAGTTTTTTTCTATCCAGGAGCAAGGAATATCTATCTATCTATCTATCTATCTATCTATCTATCTATCTATCTCTAAACTATCTATCTATCTATCATCTATGTATCATCTATCAATCATAGATAGATGATAGCTATGTGATACAGGTTTTTGCTACAGATTTCAGACTTGTACTGATCTTCCTGTCTAAGCCTCACCAATACTGGGATTACAGGCATGAACCACCATGCTTGGTTTTGGTGCCTACGGTAGGCGCAGCACGTGGTACTGGGGATCCAACTTGTGTGTCCTTGTGCTTTCCAGGAAGTCAGGTACTCTGAGTAATTTTTTCCCTGAGTTATCTCCCCAGCTCCTATCTTTCTGTTTTCCATAATATTTTTCAGTCTCTTTTTTGAGACTACTATAATTGCTACTATATAAAAATCATTTACTTTTTGTGAAATTGATCCCTAAATATTTCATTTTTTTGATGTTATTGTGTAAAGTGTGGTTTCTCTAATTTTTCTTTCTGTGCATTTGTTGCTTGTGCATGGAAATTCTATTGATGTATGAGTGTTGCAATTTATATCCTGCCATGCTACTGAATTTGTTATTAAATCTGCAAGTCTCTTGGTGGGTGTTTTGGGGTCTTCTATGTAGACTATCATGTCATCTGCAAATAATGACAATTTCACTTCATCCTTTCCAATCATTATTTATTTTATTCTTCTCTCTTGTCTAATTGCTCTGACTAATGTTTCCAGAACTCTATTGACTAGTAGTGGAGACAGCGGACATCTTTGTCTAGTTCCTGACTTTAAAGTGAAGGCTTTCAGTTTTTGTAGATTTAGAATGGTGTTGGCTGTTAGTTTGTCATATATGGCTTTTATCAGGTTGAGATAAAGACCATATATTCCAATTTTTGTGGGTTTTTTTTTTTAATCATAAGTGAGTGTTGGAGTTTGTCAAAAGCCTTTTCTACATCTATTGAGATGCTTATGTGCTTTGTTTTTGGTTCTGTTGATGATACATTTATTGATTTGCATATATTGAATCATTTCTGCATACTAAGGGATGAATCTCAGTTATGAAGTATGATCTCCTCAATGACTCACTGGAAGGAAAAACTGGCATGAGGAAAAGAAAAAAGGGATGAAGGAAGGGAAAAACTATATATGTGTGCAGGGTAACTTGAATAATTGTACTGCTGATTTCTGCTGCTCTATTAAAAGGGGTAATTAATTTTTTTTCCTTTTAAATTTTTAAAAAAAATTTTGGGCCAGCTTTACATGCTTATATTTGGTAATCAAATAACTAGTTTGAGTACAACAATATGTAATATAGCAATCATTATTGAATTGCTATTATATTGTGTGGTGAAATTCTGAAGTTTTTTTTTTCTTTCTTTCTTTCTTTTTTGGATGGCTCAGCCCCCTTTAGGGAGGGGCTAGTTCAGCATGTGGTTCAAGGAATTGAGCCCTGGTACCCTGTGCTTGCCTAAGCTTGCCTAAGCTGGCACTTTAAACTGCTGAGATATCTCGCTGGCCTCTGTATCATTTCTAATGTTTAGCATTTTTGTAAAATTTTCTTTTAAAAAAGCTGGAACATTCTTTTGAGGTGGGAAGATAAATGAAAACAAAGCTTCTGAAAATAAGTAGGAGAGGAGTGGTTGAAGGTAGGTCGGGGAATGAGAAGAAAAATAATGCAGTTATATTATATACAGGTACAAATCTGCTATAATGAATATGATCATTGTGCTTACCTAAAATGTACCATTACACTAAAACCATCTTACCCCCCTCCAAATCTGAAACGATACAGATTGTTTTTTTTTAAATTTTTTATTGTTTAAATTTAGTAATGGTTATATTACATATTTTCATCATCACATCAGTTTAGATTAATACATATAGGTATATAAGATTGATCAAACAATTAAACATTTACCCTTCTAAATCAACATTACTTTTCTTTTCCACCTTTTTCTTTTTTCCTTTCTTTTCTTTGAAAGTTGACATATTGCATATTGTCCTCACAATCGTTCTACAGAGTACAGTGTGTGGGGGTGACCCACCTCCCTATTGATGTTGCTTAGAAAAAAAAAAAGGAAAATAATATATTTCTCTTTGGACTAAGAGGAAGCAGATACATACACAGTCAAATGTTCTGCAATTGTAGTGGGCCACCAGTGAAGCTTGTGATGTTGGAGGCTATTGAATCTATGCCTCTTAAAGCTCATCTCACTAATCTGGTTCTGCGTGAAACGATACAGATTGTAATGGTATAACATCTACCCTCATCTGAAGTTTTGCTTTTTGCATTTCAGTTATCCAAGCATTAACTGTGGTCTGTAAATACTAAATGGAAAATTCAGAAATAAACAACTCACAAATTGTGAGTTGTGCCCCATGATAATATGAGCCCGTGGTCTACTGCTCCATCCTGCCCAGGAAGTGGGCTAACTCTTTGCCTGGTGTGTTAGTGCTGTCCTGTACATGCTCTTTACCTGCTCATTACTTACTGCCCATCTCAGGTTGTGGCTATAAAGTGTTTGTAGACAAGTAACACTTCTTAGGACAAAGTTCAGGAGACTACCTTATATTTGTTTTTACATTTTTATAATTGTCTATTTTATTATTATTTCCATTAACTTTTTATTATACCTCATTTAGAAACTAAACTTTAATCATTCATATATATATATATATATATATATATATATATATATATATGAAAAGAACAGTATTTGTAAGATTTGATGCTATTCAGTTTCAGCAGTCCACTGGGGACTTGAAATGTATTTCTTGTAGCTAAATTAGAGCTACTATATTGAAGAGTTGATTGAGTCCGTGGTGTGGTTTTATGCCCACCCCCCAGGTCACTTGCACATTGTTTAAGTAAAACTCGTTAGGCATAGGATTCAAGGCACTGAGATAATTATATGATTTTGAGAAGAAAAGAACATTCACACCATTCCAGGTGGATGCTGCAGTTCTCATAGGAGCGAGAATGGCAGCTGGATTCACAGGAAAGAACAGAGGCCTAGAAATACACTATTATTCAAAGGTTATACAAGAGCATTGGCCACCGAGTGAGAACATCAATTTACTCACACCTAAACAACCTGTTTACCAAAGGTTTTCCTTTGTGAACTAGTGACTTCACATGGTGCTTCAAAGCCTGAGCAATTGGATACCAATGATGTGTTTCCTAGCAACAATAGTTATACTGAAGCTCTCAAAATTTCCTCTCAGCCTCTGGGGACTTCTTAGTGGTGCAGAAGTACAGATAAAATTAAGTTGATGTCAGTGGATACATGAAGCTAATAAAATGTCGAAGCATATGGCTGTTCCTGTTTGCTCTCTGAAAGACTTCATTTTGGATGCATTTTCTAGTCAGAAAATAAAAATATAATTGCCACTGTGCTTCACAGAGTTGGTGGGGGATAGCTAAGTATTGTATTTAGATATTTTTTATTACTTTCAATAAGAAATTACAATGTGACAGTTTCAAAACATGTTAGTAGAACATTCACAATAATTGATGCAATGTATATTGTTGTTCTCCTTATAGTTATAAAGGACACAGGGTGTAGACATGATAAATTTTCTAATGGTTATTAGTACAATAGATTTCTTCTCTTTGATTTGAAAGAAGGTAGTTGTTTACATAGTCAAATGTTCCATAATTGCAGTGTGCTACTGGCAAAACTGGCAGTGTTGGAAGCTGTTGATTTGAGCCTTTTACAGCTCAGCATACTAAACTACCCTTAAATTTTTATGCGTAAGGGTAAGGTTTTCTGCTCAGTGATCAAGGGCAAGTTAAAGCAAGACCTGTGTAACAGAACATGTATTTTTTGTATCTCTCAAGGTCAGTCAAATCTCTTCAAGATTTCCTTTGGAACCATGTACAGTGCTTTGTAGAACTGTTGTCAGTGTCAGCCATCTGGATGAGTCATGGCCGTTGCTTGACCAGTTTGCTCTCTATGAAAGCCCCAGAGAATGTTTTCTCTCCAGGTGACTCTCCTTAGGCACACTATTTACCCTCAGTCCCTTCCCTCTGTGGTCCCTTAATCTCCTTGAACAGAAAATTTGGGAAACCACTGAGCTGTAGTATATTACAGCACAGGTTCTGTTCTGTTCTGAGTCCTCACTGACCTTGAAGGGCTAGGGCCAAAATATTGGCTATCCTTATTTGTTTATTTTTATGGCAAACTCAGCCTGCCCCAAGGGCAGAGCTGGTGCAGCATGTGGTGCCGGGGATCGAACTGCAGTCCGTGCAGCCGCCTAAGCTTTCCTAAGCAGGCGCTTTAGGCCACTGAGCCATCCTGCCAGGCCCCGATATTGGCTATCCTTATAGCCCTCTTTTTATTTCTCTAATTTTGGTCTGTAAGCTTATATTCTTAGCACTCCAGAAGAAAAGCTTAGTGATACTATTACGCTAAAACCTGAGTGCTTGAGCTTACTATCACTGTCTTTCTGAATATCAAATATCTTAGACTTAACTTGGAATTGGTATTTTCCATAAATCAACGATATTCTCATAAATTTGGTATATATTTATATTTCTAAATATCTGTGTAAAAATGTATAACTGCTTTTAGATATATTTTGGATCCATAGAGAGTTATATTTCTAATCTCTGAGTGGGCAGAAACAAGCAGATTTCCTTTTGTAGGAAAGCCATAGCAACATCAACATATCTGGTGTGGATCTTGTTCAACTCACACCAACTCATAAAATATTATTGTCTTTATTAGGTTTACTGTCTAAGGATTATGTGATGATCCCTGTTGTTATTCTTTGAATGTGTTCCCCAACGTTCATGTATTGAAAACTTAATTCCCAACGGCAGCAGTCTCAGGAGATAGGTGCTTTAAGAGATGCTTAAGTCCTAAGGGGTCCACCCTAGTAAGTGCAATAATACTGTGGGGGTGTATGAAAATTTAAGTGACTTAAAATTACAGTGATACATGCATACTGATGTTTATAGCAGCACAATTTATAATAGTTAAATCTTGGAAGCAGCTTATATGTCCATCAGCAGATGAATGGGTAAAGAAAATGTGGTATTTATGCACCAGTGGAGAACTATTCTGCTGTAAAGAAAGACAAACTTGAGTCATTTGTAGGAAAGTGGATGCAGTTTGAGGATATGTTATGTGAACTAAATCAGACACAGACCTACCACACGATTTCCCTCATATTAGAAATCCAAAGTAGAAATATAGACCAAAATAAAAGATAGGTAGTAGGAAGTAGGGAGATGGATCTTTTCGTAAAGGGAGCTGGATCAAAACACGGAGGGAGAAGGGTGGGAGAGGAGGAAAAGCACGCAAAAAGGAATTAACGCACTTCATGTGAAGGTACAAGGCCACACAAGGGACATAGACATCACGTGTTGCAAACATGTGGTCCCTTAAAAGAAGATGAAAACAAGGCAGGGAAAAGGAATAAAAGCAATGCAAATATATTATATACTACAGCAATTCACAAGAAGAAATATAAACATTATGTACTCCAAATATGTGCTAATAAAGAGTCCCACGCTCACAGTTAAATACAAAGCTATGCAACAACTCACTGTTTAGTGCTTAACAGTTTGAGTAGTCCTTCAGATGCCAGGGGTGCTTACTGTTCATTTTATTCAGTCAACTGGATCATTAATTAGGTTTGAAGATATATGTTAGAGAATATGTTCTTATAGTACACAAAAAGAATTATCCTCCTGAACAGTATCTATCATCTCACCATTGTACATCCTTATACTAGTAGATAAACCAAGTAGTTTTTCTATACAATAGAGACTCTATTTCTTTTTCTTTTAATATATTTGGTCATTGCAGGGTATCACTACGCAGCTTGGACTTGCGGTGATCAGATTCTCCAGCACTGGGATTACAGGTGTGGGCCACTGTGCCCAGACTCTGACTGGCTCAGCCTACCATAGTGGTGGGGCTGATGAGGCATGTGGTGCCATGAATTGAACCAAGATCCCTGAACTTGCCTAAGCAAGTGCCTTCGTCCGCTGAACTATCTCGCTGCCCCAGACTCTCATTTTTGAGGACATTTCCTTCTTTTATTCCCTTTTTCAGTCTATGGTTTTTCTCAGAATGTGTTCAGCCTTACGGGCCTTTTTTTTTCCTACTCAATAGTTTCCAATTTGGTTACATGCCTCGTAGAGTACAGGACCCCAAACACAGAGGCAGCCATGTTTACCTTTTTTCACCTTCACTGTGGGCTTTCTGGCTTGTTTCTCTTGTGCAGATCTGCAAGTCTAATCTTGCCCTAGTTAATGAGTCACTGCCTGACTGTGAGAGCAAAGTAGCTGCAAGATTCTGAATCGCATTATGTTTTCACATCAGGATCTGAGAGTTAGGCACACTTTCTGGCTCTGAAGCATACCCTGAACAGTTTCTGTTTCTCACCTGATCTAAGACCTGAAGAAGGTTCAGCGTAGTGCAGCTTCTTCTCATGCCACTCAAACCTTGGCATATGCTATGTATGGCCCATTTGTAAATTCTCAGAATGAGTTCTCTAGAGTTTTGCTCCTTCATACTTTGTGGTTTTACTGTCTTGTCTATTAACCTTGGAGAATACTAGAATTTTCTGATTTAAATACTTAAATACTTAGACCATAGACATTATGTTAAATGAATTAAAAAGCACTCGCATTCCATGATAAACAGAATTTACATAGCACTCTAGATTACTAAATAGTTAACATACTAAATTAGCCTTAATATTTTCATTTCTTTATGTATTTTAGACCTAATAATTTAACATCCTTGTGGAGCTTGCAGCATCTTTCTCTCTCAGACTCTCTGTTTCCTTCTGTCTCTTTGTGTGTTTGACCCTAGTAATTGATATCTAAAGGGTTTAGATTGAATCCTGACAGTAATGAGGTTCTAATGCAATGGCTAAGATCTCCTTTCAGACCTTGCTTACTTGGAATATATATAACTCCTCCTAAATTTCCCACTGCTAAGACTCCTGTTCTCATAATCATATTCTTGACCCTTACCATAGCCAATTTTGTCTTCTTAACTGAATAATTACCCCTAATTTTTCAAGATGAAATTACCTGCTACATTTGCCTGTATATGACAGGTTACATCCTTGATCTACTCAGCTGTGTTTCCTGGGGCCAATTTTTCATTTGGGCTTATTTTACCTGCTCTACCACTTTTCTTGTGCCATCCAGTAAAAGTTCTACACCCTTTACTTAGTATAAATGGTGAGGAAAATCAGAATTTTGTTATTCCTGTCTCTGGCCTTCTAACAAAGCAGCATATATTCAATTGGCTTTTTTCAGTAGTCAAATTTTTTTTTTCCCTTTGACTCAAGTATAGGAAGAAGTATTGTGTCTATTAAATTATGTTTAATTTGACTTATTGTTTTTGTATATTTAGGGGTGTTTGTTTTAGTTCTAGTTTGCTTATCCTCTTAGTTTCTTGTTATTTGCAAATTTGAAGAACGTGGCTTTTGTGCTAGTTCCCTTGATTGAGACAAATGTGAAAGGGCAAGACAAGGAGAGAGAGCCCTGCAACACTCTGCTGGCAGTGTCCCCTAGGCCGATGTGAAAATCTGCTCAGCAGTATTTTGTGGGGTGACACCATAACTTATCCATTTTATATTTGTTTAATTGTAGACTCAAGTGTGTTTCTATCTATTATACTTTCTTAATTCATTTATTTTATTTTACTCTCCAGCAAGAAAGTGAGATTTGACTTGATTTGTGTTTAGAAAAAATAGGCTGCTTCCTGAGTAAGGATTCCTTTTTTATGGCTAAAGTCTTTGCTTTTATTCATTTTAATGAGAAAAAAGATAAAATAGCAATGAAACAGTTTCAAAATAAGATAGTAGGACTGTTAGAATAATTAATACCATGCATATTATTGTCTTCATAGTAGTTATTCAGAGGACAAGATACAGACCTGATATTATGTCTAAACAATATTAGTACAAACTTTTATTCTCAATGAACTAAGATGAAGTACCTGTATATCAATCCTAATTGTCTTGTGTATACATATATATATATATATATATATATATATATTCATATTTTCTTTTTAAAGTTTCTGATACTAGAAGAAAATATACTATGTCTTAAAGTAGATTGCAAGTCGAAGATACAGTATGAATCATAAAACAAGAGTATAATTAAAGCAATATTCAGAAAATGATTAGATGTTAATTAATTAAAGTTAAATTAAATATTTCAAAAAAATATTCCAAAATTCAAATCAAATTGTGAATCCCATTTAGAGACCAGAATGTTGTGTATCATATGTATGAATCTGTAATTAATTCAGAGTACTTGCGTAGTATTTAAATACATTAATATATTAAAAAAATAAATATGTTAATATATACAAAGATATCATTTAAGGAAAAGTTTCCATGGTAGTAAAGAATTACTAAGAATAAAACATAAGATAGAATATGAAATGGCAAATAAATGACCAGTTGAAGAATAGGATATGACACAAAGTTGTAGTATGTTGTGGACATGGACAGTGTCCATGGCATTTATTGGTGGTCAGGTGTCCCTTGTGGCACTGAAGTACTGTTATTTCCTTGATATCCACCTTGTAGAACCGGAAAAAATCATGATCCGTAGGGTGCAGGAAAAGTCCATCTGTAGAATATGCTGATGGAAATATTCTGCTGCTAAAAGAACAGTTGAGCTGGGCGTGGTGGCGCACATCTGTAATCCTAGCACTCGGGAGGCTGAGGCAGGAGAATTGGTGCGAGTTCGAGACCAGCCAGGGCTACAAAAGCAAGCTCAGGACCAGCCTCAACTGCATAGCGAGACCCTGTCTCAAAAAGACAAAAAAAAAAAAAAAAAAAAAAAAAAAAAAAAAAAAAAAGAACAGTTGAAAGACTGTTCTTGTGTTCCTCTTTTTGTTCTGTGTTTGTTTACCATATTTGGTGGATTCTTCCCATTCTCCTTCATGGAGTTATGATCATTTTGATCCCTCTCTAGAATATCTTTTAGTGAACTACGCAGGGCTGGCTTTGTCCTCATGAGATTCTTTAGTTGTTCTTTGTCCTGCAAGTGTTTCTCTTCTCCATTGAACTTGGAAGAGAGTTTTACAGGGCATAGCAGTCTGGGCTGGAATTTGTTTTATTGCAAGATTTGAAGTACTTTGCTCCATGCTCTTGACTTGATTGTTTGTAAAGAGAAAACTGCCATTATTCTAATGAGTTTTCCTTTAAGTGCGGCCTTTTTCTTTTCTCTAGTGGCTTTTAGTGTACTGTTCCTGTGCTGAATTTCTGGGATCTTGATTATTATATGTCTGGGTGTGGTTTTTATTGGATTGATGTTATTTGGAGTTGTCTTAGTTACTTTTCTATCGTTGCTGGGACAAATACCCGACACTCAAAATGAAGGAAGGAAAGATTTATTTAGCTCACAGTTCGTGAAGGTTTCAGTCCATATTCAGCTGGCCCAAAGCTCAGTGGAACAGGGCAGAGAGCATCCAGTTCATGGCGGTGGAACAGCAACAAAATGGTGGCAGAGGTAGCCAGCCAATCAGGGCAGCAGAGCAACAGCTCTAGTCTGTCTCTCTGTCTCTCTTTATATTCCTATCAGGCTCTCTGCCTTAGGATATCCGCCCTCAACCACACCCATAGTCCCAGCCCTACTCAGACCGAAAATCCCATCAGTACTAAAGCACATAACCCCAGTGACTCATGAGTCAAGTCTCAATCTATAGAAGTCCCCGCCCAATGACTACATGAGGCTTTGGGGGGACAATTAGACATAAACCATAACAAGAGTTATATATGCTTCAGTTATCTGAAAGTCAAGTTGTTTCCCCATATTTGGGAAGTTTTTGGCTATTGCTTCTGCCCATATTCTTTTTTATATCACTTGTACAGACTCCTTTCTTATTGATACCTATTATTCTTATGTTGCTCATTTTTGCATCATCTTGCAAATGTTGAATTATTTTTTCTTGCATCTTACTTGTTGCTAAGAGATCTTTTCTTACCTCTTCACTGGCTGTAATGGTGTCTTTAAGATCTGAAAGTCTATTTTCACTTTCACTGAGATGGTTTTGCCAGCTTGTGATTGAGGTTTTAAGTTCATGTATAGCACTTTGAATCTGCTTCATACATTCTATTAGTTTCCTATACTTCTCATTCAAAGATTCCATCCTTTTTCATTCTCCTCTAATTTTTTTTATCTGTGTCTTCTGTAGAAGCACTTAGTGTTTCTTTTCTGATAGGTATTCTTTTTTGCTTCTGAAATTATTTCTGATCTGATTTCCTCTATGCCTTTCTACAGTTGTTTCTTTCTCTCAGATGCTATTATTTCAGAGATTTCAGGTGTGTGATGTCCAATTTCTTCTATGCTATTGTCTCCTGTATTTGTTCTGGGTGAGCTCGGGGCCTGAGAGCACTTTTTGCTCCTTCTCTTTGTCATTTTGGATAGCCCTGCCTTCTAACCTTTGGTGTAGAGCTTTGGTAGAGTTCTTACCTTAGCACCAGATCTGGATCTACCAAGTTCAAACTCATCTGGGTGCGTGTGGCTTGGGTCTGGCTGCTGAGCTCCACTTCTTCCTTCTGCAGCCCTTGGAGGTGAACCTGCTGTGCCACTCTGGCAAGATGTTCTGCTCCTGGATCAGCTGGATGGGTCTTGTCTCTAGTCACTGTGCACGGAGTTCTGTGGCCATTTTCCACACTGGGCCTAGCTGATGGATGAAGTTCCACTTATATGGACAGTTTTGTTGCTGGACTGAATGAGTCTCCAGCAGGCCCAGCAAGGTCTACCTCATGCCTTGGGCCTGGTTGCTGTGTCAAATGAGTTTGTGGTGGGCCCAGGCTGGTGTCCCCCCATGTCAGACCTGGTTGCTCTGTGGAATGTGTGGGTTAAAGTCTTGACTAGCCTGGATCTCACTGGACATAAACATCTGTATAGAATTTACCTCTTACTTTCCTGCATAATATGATGATAGTTTTAATTCCTTATATGCCAGTGGCTATGTGGTGTGCTAATTTTTGAGCAGCTTATGATGAAAACCTCCTCCTACAATGTTCAGATTCTTTTAATAAATTATAATTGAGCTACATTGCCTGAATTTATTTAGGTGCATATGTTGTATGGAAATAAAAGTGTGCTGCCCTATGAATAAATTCCAGGAGAAGTAAAAGGCGATCACACATGAACATGCCAATCCTATTTTTAAATGTTTGTATTGATATGCTTGTTACCAGCAAACTTTTCTGAAAACAGCCTCTAACCATCTCCACTTTTTTCTTTTTTAATTACCATCTCTATTTTATTTGTCTTAGTTGTTGAAGGAGCTAATAGTTTATCTTAGGATAAAAATCCTTATCTATTTGTGTCCATGGCATTATAAGAAATATTTAGTTGGCCCTCATCTTCCTTTTTTCATGCTGAGCTTCTAAATCCCTTGGAATTTCTTGGGCAATAACAGCATCAGTGAGATGATTCTGATGAGACCCTAGATAGCTTTAGAATGGGGTCAGATTGTCTAAAAGACTAAATCTTATTTAGAAGCTTAAAATTTCCAGCTTCAGGGAAGGAAGAGGCAAACTGAATTAATAGTCAACCACATCTACATGGTGGACTGTCCTAAGAAAAACATTTTTGGTGCAACTCACAGATCTTCAGGCTGGTGAGCACACTGGGTGATCGGAGGAAGCATCTGGTGAGGCCTAAAAGCTCTGACTTTTCCAGCCCCACTCAGCCACAGTTTGCCCTCTGCATTTCCTCCATCTGGCTGCCTTGAATCATAGCCCTTATTGGAGTCTTATAGTAGGACACAAACTCTTCCTGAGTTCTATGAGCTGCTCTAACAAATCATCAGACATAGTGGAAGTGAGCAAGACCCTCCAATATGCAGTCAGTTCAGACAGAAATGATATGCCCTGAGGATCCAATGCTTATAACTGGAAGTAAGGGTAAGCTAGTGGGTTTGAGCCCTTATCCCATAACAGTTCCACTGTTAAGTTTAGGTAGTTAGCTTCAGGATTGAACTGAGTTGCTGGACACCCAGCCAGCGGCTGAAGATAGTCTTGATTGGAGTGAGGAAAACTTGCAGCATCAATATCAGACAGCTGTGAGCAAAAAACTCAGAATTTACAGCTTATATTAATAAGCATGGAATATATATATATATATATATATATATATATATATATATATATATGTGATACCTGTAGCCAAATGTTTTCTTTTAATCTTGAAATCTTTTTATGTTATCTATTCTATACATTTAAGTCACATCCCAAATCATTGCATCACTCTTTTTTAAAGAAACAAAAAACCCAACTTGGGTTAAAGATGGAAATCAATAGTGGTTATCAGTTCTCATTTTTAGTTTCTGCCACTATCTGGGTGCAGTCAGCAAAGGTTGAATTTCATAACACTGTAGTTGGATAAAGCAAATACTCCTTAAAAGTTCTGAGAAATCCTTCTTTCAAAATTTGGATGACCTTTCACGTGATACTGCTGTCCTAGCATGGACAGGCTCTTGTCAGGGAGTTAGTAAGATTTGCCATCATCTCCAATAGTTTCTGCAGTTTCTTCCAGCTTTAAGACCTTACTCCAATTAGAAACAGTTGTTTTAAACACTTATGCTGCTATTCTCCAAAAAGTAGAAAGTCCACATATACTTAGACATACTGTCTTTAGCTTATTTTTCTCATTGCTGCTATAACATTCTTACTATATAAATTTAAAGGAGGAAATATTCATTTCAGCTCAGTCTATACAGGTTTCAATCCATAGTTGACTGGCTTCATGGCAGGGAGGATTACAGGCAGGCACCAGCATGCCTGGGCTCAGTTGCTGGCTCAGCACACCCAGAGGTGGAGCCAGTGTGGCGTGTGGAAGGAGGACTCAAACCCCTGTTACTCAGCTTGCCTAAGCAACTTAGTTCCTGAACTATCTCGCTAACCTTTAATTTTCTGCTTTTGAGGATAAACATAAACAAAACAGAAGCCAAGGCAATGACCCAGGTAAATGAAATGCAGTAATATTTAAAGCTTAATATAGTAATATTTGAGGCCTGACTTCTAGTTTCTATAAAAATTCCAGTTCTCTATTTTTTTCTTTTTGTATGCAGCTCAGACTTGTAGTGATCCTCCTGTTTTCAGCCTCCTTGGTGCTAGAATTACATGTTGCATCACCATGCTGGGTCTCAGTGGCTGGCTCAGCATGCCCAGGAGTGGGGTCTGCATGATATCTGGTGCTGGGAACCGAATCTGGGTCCCTGCACTTGCCTAAGCAGGTGCTTAGTTCTCTGAGCTATCTCCCTAACCCCTCCCTAATAGTTTGGTTGTGACTGTATGTCTTAAATGTGGGAAAATGTTCAGAATACTTTTGTGGTATTGCTTTAAAAAGTCATGGAACCTTGGTTTTATTGACTGCAAACTCTCAGTTGAATAGTGGAATAGTGTCTTCTCTCTCCATCCTTCTCTCTCTCCTGCCTTTCTATTTGTGTCCCTCTTCGTGTCTCCTCTCCTCTTTCTTTCTCCTCCTCCCCTCATCTCGCCCCTCCCTTTTCCTTTGGTTGGACATGTCACTTTTCAGTAAGAAATTCTGATGTATTTACAAAATACTGAAATGTCAAATAAATGTATCTTTGGAAAACACATTAAAAACTGACAAAACAAAAAATCCAATCAGGTAGAAGTAGTGACAACAAAATGATTATAATGTGCTCTTAAGTGAAAACATATAGGAGGGCCAGGTAGACAGCTCAGGAGCACAAGTGCCTGCCTGGCAAGTGGAAGATCCTGAGTTTGACCCCCAGTTCTGTAAAAAAAAAATGTGTACACATAACCATGTGGAAAAGTTAATAGTGGTTATCCATGGATGTTAAGAATTCAAGTAATTTTTGTTTCAAGAACTTTATGTGATTTTTTTTCCTTTTTTCTTTATGGCCGGCTCAGCCTACCCTCAGGGTGGGGTGGGCACAGCATGTGGTGCCAGGGATCAAACTGTGGTCCCTATGGTTGCCTAAGCTTGCCTAAGCAATGCTTTAGACCACTGAGCTATCTCGCCAACCTAGAACTTTATGTGATAAACATGTCTTATTTTATTTTATTTTATTTTATTTATTTATTTAAAAATTAAAGCCCCAATGAATGATCTTTGTGTTTTTGAAATTGCCTGAATAAATTTTGGGAACTATCAAGCCCATGAAAATTGTCCAAATGACCTGTAGAGGGCACTCAAGGTCTTTCTGTATTGTAGCCTGAGACTCCACCTAAAGTGAACATTTTATGCGTTCCAGTTTTTACAGGAGTTTTGGAATTTTTGTGACAATTTGTACTTCGAACTAGGGATTCTCATAGGCTTTATTTTGAAATTCACTTATGTTAAATGATGCTAGAATGATTATGAATAATATATCTTGCCCCATTTGGATTTTCAGTCAGGAATGTATTTAAATACATGCAACTCTAAAAGATTACTAAACAACTATAACGAATGATATGTTTTGGTATCTTTAAAGCTTAACATATAAGCTGCCATCTTGAAAAGGGCAGTCCATGTTATTGAGCTACACGTATAAATTAAGAGAGCTCTGTGTGCTACAAAAGACACAAGCTCGTTCTTCCAACATTGCTGTTACAATTATAATAGCTAGTAGCTGTAAGATGCATCATTGAAAACTGCATTTATCAAGTTACAGTTTACTCTCTATTTTTATTCACTTATTTGCCTGGATACCGACTGACTTCTTTTGGTATAATTTGTGTTTTTTTAAATATCATATTCCTTATTCACTCATTCTCAGATGACACTCACTGAAACCCACTCAATCCAGTTTCTAAATTGGATGCTTTTCCCATCTGTAGAAGCAAAGTGTGTGGTCTCTGCCCTGGATTTCCTGACATCCTGCATATTGGCTCATTCAGTACCAAGCTCTTATATCTAAAATAGTGAAGGGATTTTATTACCTAGAAAAATGGCTTTTCCTTGGCAATTCTCAGCTATCTTCAAGTACTCTACATGTCTGAATCTCTTCCAGAATCAGGTTGGATGGACTTTGCAAGTTAGAGGCCACAGGTTTCTGTGGTTGGCAATCTATTATACATTCTTATATAATTTCTTGGTTTTTGAAATCTATGGGAGTAGAATGCTACAGAGCTGACAGCTCAGTCTGTACTGTATCTCCAGCTTATTTGCACTCCTCCCAAATGCTAGATTGGTGTCACGGAGGTTATTGTGGTAAGTATATAGGACACATTACTCTCTGTTTTTAAAATCACATTGCATCTGGACCTCGCCAATGCCCCCCCCTCCAGCTATTTGATTATTATTGGCTTTGCTGGAATTGATTTTTCACTCTGTGTAATTTGGCAGGTACATTGACGGAACGCGTGGCTTGCTGCCATTTAACTTATGTTGAAGGGTTTATTTCAGACGCCCATGAAATAGGGAGACAGGCAAATATAAATTTATCTTTAGAGCTGTCTAGTGTAGAGGCACTTGGCAATAGCAGTCAGGAAAGGGCACGGCTCTGTAGTTATCGCACAGTCTCAAGCCTGAGAAGAAAGGCAGTGATTATAATTTTCACTTTTCAAGTGGGAAAAATGAAAAGTACAGACTTTCATGACCTGATTGGGAAGACTGAATGCTTCCAAGTTTCTATCTGTGGAAATGGGGCCAATAATCTGTGCTACCTGACTCACAGGGAAGATAAAAAAAGGCCATTTCGCCAAGTGCCAGCTCTGGAGTGCTCCGTAGAAGCATCCATCACCACACTGCCTAGGTGTGTTACCCAAGCACCACATGTTGCTTCAGTCCGGGTGTATTGCAGCGCTGTTCACCCCTGGGTGAGCTCCACTGCACTGCCAGGGGACATTTGGCAATAACCTGGGTTAGGTGCACTACCTGTGTCTAGTCTGTAGACGTCAGGGCTGCTGCCAAACTTCCTATGAAGAACAGGACACGAGCCATGGGAAAGAAGTATCTAGTCTGCTACATCAGCAGAGCCAATACGAAGAAATCACGGTGCATAGCTATAGCATGTTGTGTTTAGCAGAATAGCATAAGTTAAAACAAATTGCCTTGGTGTTAAGTAGTGAATAATGACAGCATTCTTTATTTTAAAGGGCTAGAATTGTGAGGAAAGGAAGATGGAGAATTATTTTGTGATCAAATAATAAATAAATACATTTCTTCACTACCTGTCACACAGACAAGAAGTAATGATAAGGAACTGTATTGTTCAGAAAGGTGGAAGAAAGGAGTTGAAGTGTTTTAGCCACAAACCGGGGCCCCATCCCAGTTCAGGCAGTAACACTGAGTCTGTCACACAATGGTCAGGGTGGGGCATCTGGAAAGGGGCTGCTGGGGAACCTGAATAATAAATATGGCAAGATCCTTAGTCTTTGTTTTCTTTCTTTTTATTTATTTATTTATTTATTTATTTATTTATTTATTTATTTTACCAGGAATATGAACTCACAATCTCATGCTTGCTGGGAAGATTCTGTGCCACTGAGCTATAGTCCCCATCCTGATCTTTGTTTTAAAAGATACTGGCCTGAAAGGAAGATTGAAGACTGTCTACATGTGTACATTCTCCTCATCTGAAACTTTCTCAACAAGTCTACTTGTTTAAGACTCTTCAGGGAAGTGAGAGAGAAGAGAAGCAGAGAGGGAGGAAGACTTAGATGTGAATTTGAGCAGCGCTGTTTCCCTCTGCACTTTATACATAGTTTCTAGGATAATTAGACAGCCTTTTTCCAGTTCTGAGCTATTTCCAATATATAGGAAATTTTCAAAAACTCAATAACAAACACCAATCAAGCAGGAATCCATTAAAATGGACAATAGACTTAGATAACTTTTCAAAAGAAGACTTACATGTGGTTAACAGACATGAAAGTCTTCACTGTCACTAGTCGTCAAGAAAATTAAAATCAGTGTCACAGTGGTATGTCACTACACTGCAGTAGGAAGGGCTACTATCTAAAACAGAAAAGATAACAATTTCTGGTGAGGATATGGAAAAACAGGGAACACTTGCATATCATTAGACAGAAAGCACATTGATTCAGTCATGGTGAAAACCAGAGTGGTGGTGGTTCTTCCAGAAATTAAAAATAGAACTGCTGTGATTACACAGTCCTACCGTGGGTTACATGTACAAGGAGAATCAGTGCACCATGTTGATTTTTGTAGTACTGTTCTCAATAGCTTAAAAAGGGGAATAGCATTAGCAACTGATACAGGAATAAAGATATAGCTGTATACATATATATCATGGCATAAAATTTTGCCACAAGTCGAACGATATTCTATCACTGCGATTATAGTGGACTGAAGTGGAGGGCATTATGTTAGGTGAAATAAGCCAGACACAGAAGGACACGGGTTGTAGGGCGTACCTCTTGTGTGAAATCTCAAAAAGTTAATCTCATACAAGTTGAGAAGAGAATGCTTGTTAGTGGAACATGGAGAGATTAGAGGAAAGGGCTGGGGAGAAGTTAGATCAGTGCATCCTGAGACAGAAGCATAAATTCTGACGTGCTATCACCCGGATGAGAAGTAATGACAAGGCACTATATTGTTCATAAAGGTGGAAGAAAGGAGTTTGTTTTCTCCACAAAAAAATGACCAATACTGAAGGAGGTAGATACGAAAATGGACTTAAACATCCCACAAGGTGTGCGTGCATGGAAACATCACATAAAACACCACAAATAAGACCAGTTTTTATGTTTTTATGTGTCAGTTAAAAACAACTTCAAACCAAAACGCTTTTCAGTATGTGTAGAAGCAGGTCTTGTAGAGAAGACCATCCCACATTTGGGAGAATGGTAGTATACTCTGTTAAGGTTTGAACCAGGGAAAAGGCTGAGTTCTTACATGAGCTGATGACAGGGAGGGAAGATTTTAGAGGCATGCTAGATGCAGACTTCCACTGAGAGAGAACCTGAAGCCCCGGAAGGAGAGCTCAGAGCAAACTTGTAATTTCTAGTGTGTAATTTCTGTCAGGTCTCAAAGACCAGTGAAATCTGAGCCACTTCTAGTTGCTAGTTTTTATTTCAAAAGCAAAGTTTTGGGCTGAGGATGTAGCTCAGTGGTAGGGCACCTGGATAGCAAAGATGAACTGTGTCCTAGGCCTAATTGGCTGAGGGATTTTTCTTAAGATGCATATCTATAGTTTACAGCGGTCACTATTTCTGAGAATTCTTTGAGATATTCCACTTGAATCTCTGGCTACTTCTATGCTGCTGAAGATCATCTTTCACTGAAAGGTACTACTTACCAGGATGTTATTTGTTGGAACTTGGATACATGCTACATATAGTGGATCTGCTAATTAGGGAAGTAACATGAATCTCAAAAGAAATTGTAAAAAATTATTTATTGAGTATGTATGCAAATAAAAAAGTCTGCTCTAGAAAATCCCTGGAAATACACTTGATCTTAGCCAAAAGGCCAAGAAGCGATCCCTGGAAATAAATAGTAGTAATTATTTAAAGGATTCAGATGATCGTAGTTATGACTGCTATTGAATTAGTATCTTTCATAGGTCAGATATAGAACTCTGAATATGACATGCATATGACAAAACCATTCAGTCCTTTCCACGACAGGCATCAGGGAGTGTCTTGGTTACTTTTTTTCTTCTTGTTGAGGCAAAATACCCAGGCCCTTAAATAAAGGGGAAAAATATTTAGCTCAAAGTTTCTGGCAGTTTCAGTCCATAATCCACTGGCTTCAAGACAGGGTGGCACATGGCAGAGGAGCCTATAGTATGTTCTGTCGTATAGTATGTTCTTCGTAGCAGAAAATATTAAAAGCAGCAAGAGGTAAAAAGGTGAAAGTAAGCCTCTTTTTGTCCCTTATATTGTATGTAGGCCCTAGGACGGCTGCAGCACTCCACCCCAATCCTAGCACTAGAGAATAAACTAGTCACAAACTCTAGATTCAGCAGCCTCGGCAAAACCTGACCCCATGACCTCATGAGGCTTTGTGGGGCATGCACACAGAAACCAGAACAGGAGGGGAATATCGTCTGCATTCTAATAGCCTGGTTGTGGATAAAATGTTAGTTCATTTTCTAATTATTTCTTCTTTATTGCACTGCCCAGTTTTGTAGTAGCTTATATTAGAGTTAATACTTTTAGTGGCTTAGCATGGGAAGACTTATCGTTTACTTTGTTAAGCTGAACTATATGAAAGGGCTGACAGCTCATCAGTTTTGTACTTGAACCAGCAATTTCAGGTGGTTAAGGTTACCCTAGTATAAGATATTCAGCTATAATGTAGAGCTGTAGAATAATGTATACTATAGTGTAGTAGAGCGTAATGCATGAGGTGGCATCAAAAGCTACAGTGAGTATTTAAATTCTAAAACAAGTTATTATAGTAAAATATATATTACCATTAATTCTCCTCAAAACACTCTCCTTCCTGCAAACGCATTCATACCAACTTTCTTAGGACTTCCTGAAGCCATTTTGAAAGAAGTCCTCTTTTGTGAGTACCTCATTGTGCTATTGTAGCTGCCTCAATGTCCTGAAGCAATTCAAAACATTTACCTTTGACAGTCATTTTCATTTTGGAAAAGGCCAGAAGTCACATGGTGCTACCTTTAGTGGACAAGGTGGGTGGGGACACATCATAGTGTTTCTGTGAGCCCTCTTTCCATTGGGCAGCACTGGGGAGCAGCATTCACTGCATTTATGGTCACATACATACAAAAGAGAACTTCTAGAAGATCTTTAAAAAGTGGCAAGAGTGATGGGCAGTGTGTGCAAAGTGAAGGGGAGCATTAGGGGAGGATAAATAGCAATATGTCTTTTGCTGTCATACATTTTGAAAATATAAATATTCACCATATAGCATAGTATTGCATAGTATACTATCTATAGCACAGCATAGGATATCATTGCATAGCATAATATTCTGGGCTATGCTACGTGCTGTGCTGTGTTCAGCGGTCAGCTCAGCTCAGTCACAATTATAAGATCAAAGACAGAGGAGTTACTGACTAAGTTTGTGTTATGGTTGCATGCACATCTTACATTTTACTGTTGCTTTGCAATGTTAAATATAATGAGGAATTTGAAAATCAATCCACGAGTCATTTGGAGTTCTTCACCCCAGTTATCACGGCCACAAGAGTTACAGATAATGTAGCGGAGAGAAACTCAGATTAACGCCAAGGGACAGGAGTCTGGTCTCAGCTTGACCACTGGCCACTTAGGACTTTTGGCAAGTTACCATTATCCTGACATGCAGCTACCTCCTGTAGGAAATGGGGCTCATCATAGCCATGTCACATAGTTGTGAGGATTAAACAATTTAATGTACTTAAAAATTCACATACATTTATTTCAAGTCTACTGTTCTCAGGCACAGTGATAAATATACATAGATCAATGAAATTTTTACCCTGTCTTTACTCTGAATGAGCCCATATTTAAGATCGAGATGAAGAAACAAATACATTCAGTAAGGTATGCAAAGTGCTAAAATAAAGACTAATGTGCAAATGCTACCGAAAAACAGACATGCAATGCTAATTGATTTCCACAAGGTCCCACGAGCAGAATACTTGACTCTCTTATTTGTGCACTAATACATACTTATCATTTAAAGAACTGACTGGATCATTGAGGGTGAGGATGAGGCTAAGGAATGAACTTCACTCCCTTTGCCATCCTCAGCTTCTTGCCTCCTGCTCACTGTCCAGCACTACAGCCTGGCTAGGTCCTTGTCTCCTGTCACACACTTCCTGCTTAGATTTCAGTGGTGCCCCCACTGCTGGGTCAACTTGGTCTCTCTCAACCTCTCTCTGTCACCTGAAATCTTATCTGTGTTTGCTGTTGCTTTTCACATTCTTTCGGAAGCTCCACCTGCTCTTGCTTTTTTGAATGGGCATTTCGAGGTTCTCTCTTTGTCTTTCTACCCAGTTTCCTGTCTTTTTCTTGGAATTTTCTCTCAAATTAAAACAAACAAACAAACAAACAAACAAAAACACATAAACTCAAAACCAAAAACAAAACAAATAGAACAAAAAGCACTGTGATGTTCAATAAGAGGCCTTTTTTTTTCTTTTTTTTTTTTTTTTTGTACCGGGGATTCAACTCAGGAAATAGGAGGCATTTTATTCTTCTGGGATGTCACTTTCTGTTTGATTTTAACCTGTTTGATTTTGATAATTATTCCTAACTCTTATCACCAGGACAAAACTCTCCTTTGAGATTTAGACTTAAATTTTCTTTCTTCTTTTTTAGACTTAAATTTTCTGATTGTCAACTTATTGTATCTTAGCTAAAATTTAACTGGCACATAAAAAAATCAAAGTATTCAACATGGAAGTTGACATCTGTCCATCACACATTTCATCACTATTATTATTCAATTTTCTTTCTTTCTTTCTTTCTTTCTTTCTTTCTTTCTTTCTTTCTTTCTTTCTTTCTTTCTTTTTCTTTCCCTTCCTCTTCCTCTTCCTTCTCCTCCTCCTCCTCCTCCTCCTCCTCCTCCTCCTCCTCCTCCTCTTCTTCTTCTTCTTCTTCTTCTTCTTCTTCTTCTTCTTCTTCTTCTTCTTCTTCT